>CM059582.1:107362500-107510000 GCA_030407085.1 Trichopria drosophilae
ACTGCTACCAACGGACTGGCGATCCGACGCGTCGGTTGCAATCGTGACCAGTGATGGGATATCGAGGATTTTTCGCGCACCGATGTACGTAGGTTGGGCGCGATTGGCGGCTGGAGGCACAGTCGAGCGCCGGCGGAAAATCTACAGTCCTTTCGTGATCATACTACAAATAAATGACTGCGGCTAGCAGTTTATCAGCCGCTTTATGGTTTATCACGTAAAGGGTTGTAGTAGCCGAGTGGTTAAAGCGCTCGACTGATGAATATAACTTTTGTAGTTCGCGTACTCGCAGATGCTTTTTTTATATATTTTTTTTTTTATTTTTATAATTATGAATTTATGGTAATTTCTTAAATGCTATTCAAACTATTTATTGTATATTTTTTAAAGGAATTTTTTATTTTTTAAATATACTTTTAACCTAATTAAGGAATTTTCGGTAACTTATTTTGACGAATATGACGTTAAATAAAACTGAAAAATGTTTTTTCTACTTTTATTTATGTAGTTGTATATTACAGTTGTATTAAATAAATTTCTTCAGTTAGGAAGATATTGCCAAAATGTTTTTAATTCTTCTTTATCCGCCAAAAATGAAATTAATATATCACAATACTTTGTATGTATATAAAATAGTAGCTTATATGATGCAAAAGATCTGTGACTAATGCAATAATTCCCATCCATTTTCCAATACTTGGAATGTTGTTTTTACTTACTCTAATTTTATGAAGCTTTAAATAATCCTTAAATATTGTGACAAGGTGTTACCGATCGACCCCTTGGCAGATCCGACGCGGTGGATGCCGCGGTTCCCTCGCGTGTCGAAAGTGTCCCGGAGCTCAGGATCGCCTTCCTCAATCCTTTTTTTTACCAATTTTCATGGGTTCGGATACCCGTCCATCAGTCGCCGGCAAAGCGCCTGAACGGCTTTACCGTCATTGTTGTCAATGAAAGGGCGGAAAGGAAATAAAATGCGTCCTTCGTAACAACAAACTATGAATTTATTTTCGAAAACTTTTAATCGTTGTCACGGAGACGGCGAGATCCTTTCTGTCCGACGTACGAAACGAGAATGCCGTTCTCCCCTTATTCCGAGGCGTGCGGCGAGAGCGCGGGGGCCGCGACGCGGCGCTGCGATACGCGCGCAACGCCGAGGCCCCACGCAGCCGGAGAGGGAGAAGAGCCCGCGACTCGGCAACAACACTTCCCGAGTATCGCGCGTCGTCATGGGCGATAAAAAAAAAGGAAAATCTCTCGTAACCTTCGGTATCGTTCTCTCTCACCCCATTCTTCTTGCACTGCGAACTTTTGAATTTCTTGTTCGCCCCAAGGCCAGCACAGCCGCCAGATTGGAGCCTCGCTCCAACCCCACGTGCTCGGAACCAAAGGGTTACTATCCGTTCGGAAGCGAGTTGGCAACAACCTTCTTTTTCTTTAACAATTTAACCGCACTGCGAACTCCCAAACTTCTTGTTCACCTGCGGGCCAGCACAGCCGCCAAATTGGAGACAGACTCCAATCCCACGTGCTCGGAACCCACAGGCTACTATCCATCTGGAAGCGATTTGGCGGCACAGTTTCACAACATCTAGCGTTTCCCAACTCTGGGATGCCTTATTTTCCCTTCGCCCTCTACTCGACACTCGACACTCGACACTCGGAAAACAATCAATTTCAATCGTATACTACTATAATTTGCCGGATGTCGCTGTCATTTGAACCTTTACAATCATACTAATAGGTTCCCGTCCTATATGGCCCATGGCCAATTCACAGGTACCCCCATTCGGGTGTGCAATGGAATAGGGAAAACCACCGTAGTGGGAAAAACCTACTCCGAGTACCGTAGTTTATAAAACGTTGATTCTGTTTGCAACATTCTGGCCGCCGCAACTTTTCCGGCCACAGCGTCTGCGTTACCGAAATGCATTTGTAATAAATCGATAACGACTTTTGCGCTACATCCACCGATGATTACGGCTTCGACCACTTCGCGAGCGTATCCCGTAAGAGCATCATGTATGCGCGCCACATTTTCACGGTCTGTAAATCCGCCCGACTCGGAGGAAAGCTCGTAAGCCCGCTTAAATCTCAACCACATCGCCGGATCGCCGTTGAAACGCGGCAGTGGTCCCGCAGCTAGTCTATTTACTATTTAGTTTGAATTTGTATTTGTTGCCGACCGCTGCATCACGGATGCAATCGCGTTTGCAAAGTGTTCGGAGATTCGAAGAACCTCATTTTCATCGCTAAATATAGACGGCAACGGCGAATATCTCGTACGCGCACCCAGCCGAGCCACAAGGGGTCTAAAGCGTCCGAATTCCATCCCGACCGAAGGCTCCACCTCGCCCCAATGCTCGGTATCACCGCGACGTCCTAATTCCGCGTCCGACAAGTCCCGATTCTCACGAGGCGACAAAGGCGACAAGATGGCAGATTCGATCGTGTTCGACGAGTCAACTCTGTTCGAACGCTCTGAAGTACCGCGAATCTCTAATTCCCTTTGTAACCGCGATGTATTCTCGTTGTCCGACAAAGGCGCCAAGATGGCGGAGTCGACCGCGTTCGGCTCTTCAAATTCCGCGCGACGCATCGATCTTTCTCGTAACCGATTTTCCCCGCTCGCTCGACCCGACGAAGACGCCAAGATGGCGGACTCACTCGCGGCCGAAGATTCTCGATTAATATTAAATGTCGGATTTTCACGGCCCGATCGATTTCGGTCTCTTATCCTCGATGTGTTCGCGTCTCTTGTTTCGCTTACCGATAATGGCGGTTCTCGGTGCAGTTCTTGTCGTCCTCGAGTAGCGACCCCGGCTGCGAATTGAGACAATAGCGACGCCCGCGTCTGCTGTTCGGTTTGTATCTCTCCGTCCTTCCCTCTCCGGGCTATGGTCCGCGTCCCTCCTTTGTTCGTTGATTGCTTTGTCTTAGCGTTGGCAACGCTTTTCTTCTTCGCAGGGACTGCCCCGTTTCCCGCGGGTCTACCGCGCTTTCTGCTGCTCTTTGTATCCATTGTATCGACTTGTCCAAAAATTGAAGCGTTCGTTTAAGACGCGTAAATTTCACCACACAAAACATAAAACAAAAGGTGGTCACAAGGCACAATTTCAGAATATTCACAAAGAATCTGACACGAAAAGTCGCCGGCGCGAATCACTCGCGAAACGCGACACAAATCCGCCCTTTTTTACCCGTATGGCTCCCGGGTTTCGGCGCCAAAATGTTGTCAATGAAAGGGCGGAAAGGAAATAAAACGCGTCCTTCGCAACAACAAACTATGAATTTATTTTCGAAAACTTTTCATCGTTGTGACGGAGACGGCGAGATCCTTTCTGTCCGACGTACGAAACTAGAATGCCGTTCTCCCCTTATTCCGAGGCGTGCGGCGAGAGCGCGGGGGCCGCGACGCGGCGCTGCGATACGCGCGCAACGCCGAGGCCCCACGCAGCCGGAGAGGGAGAAGAGCCCGCGACTCGGCAACAACACTTCCCGAGTATCGCGCGTCGTCATGGGCGATAAAAAAAAAGGAAAATCTCTCGTAACCTTCGCTATCGTTCTCTCTCACCCCATTCTTCTTGCACTGCGAACTTTTGAATTTCTCGTTCGCTCCAAGGCCAGCACAGCCGCCAGATTGGAGCCTCGCTCCAACCCCACGTGCTCGGAACCAAAGGGTTACTATCCGTTCGGAAGCGAGTTGGCAACAACCTTCTTTTTCTTAAATAATTTAACCGCACTGCGAACTCCCAAACTTCTTGTTCACCTGCGGGCCAGCACAGCCGCCAAATTGGAGACAGACTCCAATCCCACGTGCTCGGAACCCACAGGCTACTATCCATCTGGAAGCGAGTTGGCGGCACAGTTTCACAACATCTAGCGTTTCCCCACTCTGGGATGCCTTATTTTCCCTTCGCCCTCTACTCGACACTCGACACTCGACACTCGGAAAACAATCAATTTCAATCGTATACTACTATAATTTGCCGGATGTCGCTGTCATTTGAACCTTTACAATCATACTAATAGGTTCCCGTCCTATATGGCCCATGGCCAATTCACAGGTACCCCCATTCGGGTGTGCAATGGAATAGGGAAAACCACCGTAGTGGGAAAAACCTACTCCGAGTACCGTAGTTTATAAAACGTTGATTCTGTTTGCAACAGTCATTGCTCGGTTGCGTGTTTCGCCGCGAGCGTCACCACCTTCCGCGCGCACAAAACGCCCGAGCCCCTCTTTCCCCTGGCTGTCCCTCTCGGCAGCGCAGGAGGTACCAACCGATGGTAGGAGTCATCGTGGCCGTCGAGAAGGGACACCGCCCCTCTCTGACGCGCCTGTATTGTTTCCCCCTTTCTGTCGCTGCGCGTATGCATTACTCAGGCCCAGCACGCTAAAAAACTGCCTCATATTCCCCCACCTTTCCCCCGTGTATGGCGCCCTTACTCGCCTCTACTAACTCGGCAGTAGCCGTCCAACTCTTGCCACCTAAAAGCTGCCCTTTGGTAGCGTGGCTGTTCACACCGACGACGTTGCGTCATGCATCGCCTGTCTCTCTCTCTATCTCTACGTGGAAGTCGATGAGACGAAGACCGGTAGTACTTTCTCCACACCTGTAATTAGGTGGGGAAAACCCCTATCGAACCCCGCTTTTCTATTCCTCAACCCAACTACATAATGGGTTCCCCTGTATCTGACCCGGTGATTCTATGCTCCTGGGCACTGGAGATGCGCGTACGGTTCCCGCGCGCATCTACCAAGCGCGATAGCGACCCCACTTCTTCACTTCGTTTTCGGACGCGCTATAGAACGGACCCCGATCAATTTTGTGAGGAAATTTTGCGAGGAAATTGTTTGCGAGGAAATTGTTTGCGAGGAAATTGTTTGCGTGATTAAATTGTTTTGCGTGGTGAAATTGTTCGCGATTGCCGATCTCGCAAGTGTGGAACCAGCCGAAATACAACGGATTACAGCCGACATCGGGAGCCCGGACCCTACGACGACGTCGGCGGAAACCAAATTGACGACACCTTCGCCGTCAGCGATCTCCGAGTCCTACGTAGAAGCTGCGACTTCGACTGCGTGAGTACTTTGGAACTCCTATCGGATGATGAACCCCCGTTCGTGCGGATAACGCGGAATTTTGTGCCCCGAATAGTGCTTCCGGTCATTTTTGATGAGAGATTCTACCGTCGCGTGATTTGTGAACCCCCGTCAAATCTCGGGCCGAGCGCGGCCACCCGTGTAAATCGTTGTGTACCTATCAGTGAAGACAAAATTATACATAGTTTTTTTTTTATCTCACGTGTTATTATTTTTCTTTCGCTTGTGCCCTGCCCTCTCAGAATCGCTGCAAAGGACAGTTTCTCTTATTGCGTATATATCGAGTCTTATTGCGTTTTTTTTTAATTCTTGTTCTGCCCTTTTCCAATCAGGAAAAGGGGTTATAAATGGCATCCCTGGTGGGAAAATCAAAATTGTGATTTTCCTAAAACTTTAATTAACGGTAGAGTTCGCCGGAAAAATTCAAACTGTCGTCATTTTCGGATTGCGTCATATTTCTTGTTATTTGCGTAATCTTGCGATTATTGAAAACGAAGTCGGTCTCGGGCTTTTCAGCTTCGGTTTCGGTTTCGCGTCCCTCCCCTATTCTATATTGCAAATATTTAGAGTTAAGAATAATTAGGATTAAGATGCCAATATTTAGTATTAAGAATAATTAGAAATCAGAATAAGTAATATTATAAAAATTTAGTGAATAATAGGAAATTCCCTGTTCCTCCCTACCTGACCTTGAAATTCCCCCGCAACCTTCTAGCTAATGGGAAAGAAAATTGAAAATTTTTATGACCTAAGTAAAAATAAGTTCAAACGAGAAAATAATATAATTTCGAAAAGAAGTCGTTAATTAGCATCGGTTTGTTTTTCGATGAAAATTCCGGAAAACAATAAAGTGGTTTTCGCGTATTTGTTTACCTTCGAGTATTATTTCTATTATTAGAAGCTTTTGAAAAGAAAGTCGTTTTCAATTATAAATATGATAATGATATTATTCACTGCGTAATAAATTTGAAAAAAAATCCCAATAACTAGACTACTTTTAAATCTAATAATATTTAATATTCCATTTCGACTTTCCCGAATACCAATAATTAGCAAATCCCAGAATACAGAAAACCCAAAACGAAATAAAAGTTACAAATAGAAACACATTGTTTCAACCCGAGTGCGAAAGGTTTTAATTAACAAAAACTTTCGAAGTGACCTTGCCACCCTATGGTGACCTTCCTCTCTAGTATTCCCCGATACCTGTCATAATAATTTAATAATTATATACACAGGAAAAGAAGTTTTCGAGTTATTAGTTTTTTTTTAACGGGCCGCGAACTCGGTCGATCTTTCGTGGTTAGAGTATGTAACGAGCCGTTAATCTCGACCGCGCGTAAGAGAAAGAGCAGCGGAGAGAAAGAGGGCCATTACAATTTACATCGACGCGAATCAAGAAAATACAAAGGACGAGATGCGCGCTTTTCCCGACCGGTCGGCCATTTTGGATCCCAAGCCCACGTGGGATCCGAGCGCGCATCAATGGACATGCGCGCGCAATGACATGGCGCTGGCGCTGGTGCGCCTCTACCTGCGCAGAAGAGGTGCAACGGCGCCCTGGTCGCGCAACCTGAAAAGTGGGCAACAACGGGCCGAGTTCCGAGCTCGGAGCGCATGTGTCGCCGCAATGGGGCGCAGGCGCTCCAAATTCAAATGAGGGGCGGGCTGTCAAACTCATATTAAGCAAATTAGATTTAAATGTTTGACAGTTCCCGTCCCGATTCTCAGGAAAAAAGGAACTCGGCGACACGAATGGACATAGGGATACTTACCGAGGTATTATAAGACCTGGTAAGTATCCCTCAAACTCTCTTACAATTTGGACTTCGATTGGACCTACTTCCTGGTGACGACTCGCTGCCTCAACTCTGGAGAACCTGGCTGCTCCAGATAAAAAGTGGGCCCACGCACTTCAACAGCCAGCATCGATAATTCATGGAGGCGGCGAGGACTAAATTTTGACCAGAAGGACACCAGGAACTGACGACGGCACTACGTTCGTCAAGGACACGAGAGGCTGCTGGTCCTCTCCCTCGTGGTCGCGAGGGAGTGCGACACCGAATTTGGTTCACCAGGTGACAGCAGCCGCATCCCAAATCTCAAGACGGATGGAGTCAGCCCGGACCCAAGAAGAGGAATGACGCCGAAGAAAGATGATTAAAAAGTAAGCCTCTTAATCTTCCGTTCGATAATGAAATAAAAATGAATAAGTGTATACGAATTGTTATTGTGTAACGCCCTAAATTATTTATGTGTAATATGTATATATGTATGTGTGTATGTATGAGATGGATGTGTGTTCGTGTTAATAATTTATTTGCCGCGTAATTTATTCCGTCGTTGACGATATTAGAGAAAGTTTTATCGCCATTGACATACACACGTACCAACGACTCGATTATTTTCTTTTAATTATGACTCTTATTGTTTTATATTCGCAATTGACTTCGAGTATGTTTGGTATGTATGTGGAAATAATTGTTTTTATGACGAGTTAAATTATTTATAGAATTCAAATATATTTTTAATTTAATGACCAATGATATTAATGACGTTTTATTTCAGCACCTTACGATTTCAATCTATGATTTATTTATTTATTTATAATAATTGACTATAATTTGGCTATAATCATTTTTATGTTTGGACGAGTCAGGAAAGTTTTATCTAATTAACTCCGATTCGTTTTAAGTAATTGCTAAAGTTTTTTTGAATTATTTTTTTTTTATTTACATATGCTTTATTACAAACGAATAGTGGTTTCGATAAAAAATCGTCTGTACTCTTTTTATTTTTTTTTGTCTCGTGTGTGACGGAGACAACCCCCCCCCCCCCCCACCTACCACCTCCTATCTAGTGAATTGCGCTCACTGGATAATCTTGCTTTCTTTTTTTTTTTTTTTTTTTTTGTTTCTCTGCGTGGGTAATGGATACCACCGGTATTCCTCCACCCGGCAATTACCCCGGAATGGGGGCAGTTACCCCCACTACTACGTCGACCATGGTGACAGTCACAACTGCACCGTCTCTCAATATGTTGACAACGACCAATGTCTCCTCCTCGCGAGCCCTGGCACTAAGGGTAGCCACCCCGGATCAGCAAATAGCCATCCGGGAGGAAGTGCGCGCTATCGAAGACCTCCTAAGAAGGTGTGATCATGCAGGGATCCTGATTTCGGGGTCAATGGACGCCATTTGCGATCGTCTCGCTCGCCATACCATCAAAGCACGGTTCCCCGACACGGAAGTTGTATGGGAACCCATGGTGGATGGGCGGGGTAACTTACCCCCTTTTGCCCTATACGAGGATAAGTTGCCCAATAATTGGGAATGTCCTCAATGGGTCGATCAATGCCACCTATCCCAATTACATGGATTCCGGGGATCCAATGCCCCAACGCGACCGACTAGGTGCTTTCGCGTCCCCCCCCCCCCACCCAGCTCCCCTCCGATAGATCCCGCGTGTTCTATCGTGACCCCCTGACATTCGTAGAGGGCACTTCCGCCTTTTTAGGGACGGAGTCCTCCTTACCTCAAAATTCCCCCTATACACTACCCCAAATACCCGATCCGATGAACGCCCTCTACCATCCCCAAACGGGAGATATTGGGCCGCCGAAAGACACCAGGGGGAGTGTACCCTCGTCGGGACCTCAAAACCCCGGTAACCCTCCCCCCACGGCGGTTGGGGATAATAATCCTCCTCCCCTCTCAGGCACAAATAATCGAGACCCCCGGAATGAACCCCGCCACGGGGCCCACGGGTTCGCACCGTATGAACCCCAAAAAGGATCGCGTGATAACTATCCCCCGCCCCACGATTGGGGGAATACCCCCACCGACCCTCGCGTGACAATAATCCCCGGCCAACGGTTCGGGAAGAGCACCCAGCTCCCCGACCGGGTCAGGTACCGTACCGGGAACCTCCCTGTTCCCGACAACCTCCTTCCTTCCCCCAACAAACTCTCCACTCTCCGCCCCCACAACCGGCTGATTCTTTCTTCTCCCAGCCCTCGGAGTTCCCCCGAGTCTTCCCTGACCGATCAACCTATCCTGATGACCCACATTCCCCCTACCAGCCTCCCCCGACCTCAACCTATCCCCCGCCTCCGCAACCTCACTATCTTTCCCCATTTCCTTCCTCTCAGCAACCACCCCCAGCCTCATCCTACCCCCAACCCTCTTACCAGTCCCAATACCCCTCCTATCCCCCCATCCGTGCGCCACTTGGTGTGCATGATCGAGCCCCTCCTCTGTCAAATCCCCCGGGCAGGACAGCCGTCCATTTCCCGGCAGATTTGACATACAGTCTATTCCCCAACCCACCTCCAGGTAGTAGTACGCGAGTCGGGCAGCAGCTCCCCTCGGGTAACTCGACATACCACCCCAGCTTGTCCCGGTCCGCAGTTCGTTGGGGTAAAACCGCCATCGAGCACTGGAGGTCACATGGGCCTCGATTCTCGGGCGAGGAAGCGGATGATGCAGAAGACTTCCTCACCAAACTCGTAGAATATAGCTCGAGCCGTGACCTCACAGAGGACGACCACCTCCGTGACCTCCCCGAAGCTTTCAAAGGCGCAGACCTAGCCTGGTTCCGGGTAGAACGGAACAGCTGGAGCTCCTACCCTGGCTTCGTGCGTTATTTTCGGGATGCTTATGGGCAGCGAAGCCCCGAAGCTAGTATTAAACGAAAAATTACGCTAAGGACCCAAGGGCCGGAAGAACCCATTCGAGAATATATAGTGGCTTCAAGAAGCCTATTTAGATTACTTTCGGTTCCCCCTTCAGTTGACGAACAATTGGACATTTGTGTCCAGAACTTGCGGCCCGGTCTCGCGAAGCATATACGCCGCGAATCCGTACTAGATTTTACTGATTTGCTGCGCCAAGGCCGCCAGGACGAAAGTGCAGCGAGTCAGGAAAGATCTTACCGACCCCCTCCCCCCGCTACACAGTCGGTTTACCCGGCCTTCCCCTACTCTCCAAAGAGTAAGAAGCAGAAAGACAAATTAGCCGCTACTACCCCCGCGTCTCCCCCGGCACAGCCCAAGGGAAATCATAGCAATTCACCTTCACCCCCACCACCCATGGCTGACGCATCGCCACTGCTGCGCGCCACATCGGTCCCGGTGTCGCGCCCAAAACCCACGAAGTCGTCGGCCCCGCCCCGACGTCCTTCACCACCGACCCTCCCTACTCCTCAGTTCTCGCGCCCGAAGCGAATTCCTCCATTATCGGAAGTCGCGCCATCCACGCCTCCCTTCAGCCCTAGGGGTCCCCCCAGCCCCAGTCCATTGGTCCGCTGCTACAACTGTAAGCAGACGGGCCACATTTATCGCGAATGCTCTCATCCCCTTGGCTATTTTTGCCGAGTTTGCGGTTATCCGGGACGCACGAGCAACGATTGCCCCGTCTGTGCGCGGAAACGTTCGGGAAACTATTAATGTGAGGGACAGAGTCCCCAAGGCCCCCCTCCCCCATAATAGCTTCAAAAACCCGAATACCCCAGACTCCTGAGGGAAATCGACTCCTTCACCCGCGACGCCCCAATCCACGAAATCTCACAGGTTCCCCCGGTCACCCCCTCGTGGATCCACTTCAGAACCCTTCGCGTCCGTAGAGTCAATTCCCTCTTCCGCGTCCCTGTTGGACGTTGATCCGCGTCCATTCCTAACGTTGGCGTTGCTTGGGACCCAGATACGAGCCCTAGTAGATACGGGCGCTTCTAAGTCGTATCTGGGGGTTACCTACAAAAGACTCGTGGCCCCCTTCTTAAAAAAGACAAGCGCAAAAAGACAAGTCCGAGTCGCGGACGGATCATCAGTCCCCCTTGCTGGCTTAGTAACCCTCCAAATCACCCTTGACGAACAAATAGAGAACTTGGAGATCCGAGTCGCGCCCCTCGATTACGCATACGTACTTGGCATGGACTTTTTGCGTCTATTTAGAATAAAGCTAGACACGGAAAACGGAACGTGGACTAGTGGTAGCGGGAAAACTAGAGCATTAGAAGAAAAAGAGGTTTCGGCCAACGCACATGCCTCGTACGATTGCGTAGGATTGATCGCCCCGTCCCAAGAAGCTCACCCCCGTTTAAAACGGCTTCTCAATCGTTTATACCCCCCTGGACGCACCCCCTCTCTAGGTGTAACACACTTGACAAGCACCGCATAGACGTGCAACACCACCCCCCAATTCGTCAATAGTCCCGACTCCTGTCCCATTACATGCTCAAGGTCGCACAGGACGCCGTCGATGAGATGGCCCGAGAGTGTGTCATCGAACGAGCGGAAAGCCCGTGGTTGAGCAACCCGGTGATAGTGAAGAAGTCCAACGGTATGTTCCGCTTTTGCGTGGATTACCGGGACGTCAATAAAATCACCCGTAAGGACGTCTACCCCCTCCCCTCCATGGATAGAATACTGGCTGGGCTGAGCCGCGCTCGGTGTATCACCACGCTAGACCTCAGCCAGGCCTACTTTCAGGTTCCCGTTGCGCCCCAGAGTCGACCCATCACGGCCTTCGCAGTCCCAGGCCGTGGACTCTTCCAATTTAAACATATGCCCTTTGGCCTTACCAACGCCACTGCCACCTTTCAACGGTTAGTGGATCGCCTCATTGATCCTGCGTGGGAACCCCACGTCTTTGTGTATCTAGATGATATCATCGTCGCTACGGACAATGAGGAGGATCACTTCCGTTACCTAGAAGTCGTATTAGCCTCCCTCAAACGCGCTGGTTTGGAGTTAAATCTAGAGAAAAGCGAATTCTTCCGGGCAGAGGTAAATACCTTGGTTTCGTGATCAATAAAGACGGTTTGAAAACTGACCCGGAGAAGACCGCCCCCATTTTGGAATACCCCCCCACCTACCAACGTCAAGCAGCTCCGCCGCTTTTTGGGAATGGTGGGATGGTACTCCCGATTCCTCCCAAATTTCTCCCATGATCGCGTTCCTCTGTCACAGCTTTTGACCAAAGGCAGCCCCTGGACCTGGGGAGAGGAGCAACAGAACGCGTTTGAAGCGCTACGTGACTCCCTCACCCACACCCCCGTACTGAAACGCCCCGATTTTGGAATTGAATTCACGATCCAGACGGACGCGAGCGATTTCGCCCTTGGTGCCGTGATTACCCAGGAGGTCAATGGAGAGGAGCACCCGATTAGCTTCGCTAG
Organism: Trichopria drosophilae; assembly: GCA_030407085.1. Taxonomy (NCBI): domain Eukaryota; kingdom Metazoa; phylum Arthropoda; class Insecta; order Hymenoptera; family Diapriidae; genus Trichopria; species Trichopria drosophilae. The sequence continues at coordinate 107,374,782 of CM059582.1, forward strand.
TCGCATCCTCACCAAAGCCGAACGAAAGTACACGGTCACCGAGAAGGAATGCCTCGGCGTCATCTGGGCGGTGAAAAAGTATCGTCCGTATATAGAGGGAACGCACTTCAAGGTCATCACCGACCATCATAGCCTGAAGTGGCTCAGGAATTTGCGTGACCCCTCCGGTCGACTAGCCCGATGGGCATTAGCCATCCAGGCGTACGACATGTAGATAACACATCGCGCAGGTGCCCTCAATGTTGTGCCCGACGCATTATCCCGCATGTACGAGAATGTGGAAGAAGCCCTTGGCGACATTGGAGATCATGAAGATCCCTGGTATACCCAAAAGATATCGAATATTAGAGAATTCCCCTAAAAATACCCCAACTGGCGGATTGAAGATGGTAGAATCTACTACCATCGCCCGCACCCCATCATTGAGTCAGCTGTGACCGATCAGGACGCCTGGAAGCTGGTAATACCCACCCCGTCGCGTTTCCGTGCCATGAGCGATGGCCCTTATTGTCCCAATCCGGTCACCTTGGCGTGGAGAAGACTTACCATCGCCTAATTCAGGATTTTTATTGGCCCGGAATATTTCAGGATGTTTCGCGTTACCTATCCCGTTGCCCTTCGTGTCAGAAAGTTAAGGTTTCCCAACAAGCCCCCCCTGGTCTAATGACGAAGAGAACGACCGAAGGCCCATGGATGACGGTCAGCTCCGACATCATGGGGCCGTTTTCCCCCAAGCAAGATGCAATATCAATTTGTAGTCGTATTTCAGGATATGTTTACGAAATTTATCGAGGTGAAACCCTTTCGCGCGGCTACTGGTCCCGCGATTATGGATGCTTTAGATAGCCTAGTAATAAACCGATGAGGTTGCCCGAAATACTTTCTGACGGACAACGCAAAACAATACGCTAACAAGTATATATCGTCTCACCTCGCGGATTTAGGTATCACCCCCACCCCTATCCCGCCGTACCATGCACAGGCCAACCCGGTCGAAAGAGTCAATCGAACTCTTAAAACGATGATGAGTGCGTTCGTATCGCATCACCATCGTGACTGGGACGTGCATCTTCCCGAACTAGCGTTTGCCATGAACACGGCTGTTCAATCCTCCACAAAGATGACCCCCGCGTTCCTGAATTATGGTCGAAACCCGGTCCCCATGAGAAACCTGCGCAAAGGTATTCCCCCTCCCTTCCTACCAGTCCTGAATTTGGGGCGACCGCATGAAGCGATTACCCCTCATTCATGACTGGGTACATCGCAACCTGGAGCAGGCTGCGACACGCCAGGCTCAGTACTACAACCGCAACCGTCGTGAAGTGTCGGCGACCTTGTCATGCGCCGCGTTCGTTTTCTCTCCTCTAGTGCCCAGAAATTCGCCGCGAAGCTCGCGCCATAATTCAGCGGTACCCACCGAATTCTTCAGACAGCCGTAGACACCCTTCCTCTCCTTCCAGGAGTACTGCGAGTGGCGGTGGGGGTTGGAGCGTGAGAGTCGGAGACGAGGGGACCCGAGGATATCCCGAATCCCCCACCCCAAGCCCCGCCCCCCGGCCCGATAGGTCCCCTACCCCCCTACCTCGAGGTGTAGAGCCCAATCTCCCCTTGAGTTCGTGCGGTCCGCACCACCAGACTCGGCGAACCCCAACCGGCCCCACCCCCCTCACGTCTCAACTCCCGCAAGGCAAAACCCTGGCCCTCCCCTCCCACTAAACTTGTCGGGTGCGAAAGTTCCCCGACTCGAGGCTTCACCCTCCACCCCCCGAGAGAAGGGCAAAAAGAAGAAGCCCCGCCGGAGGAGGCACCCTAAGCGGGAGAAGGACAACCTGCGCCCCCTAATGTCGGTCGTGATTCCTCCGGAGGTGCCTTAACAATTGAGACCCTTGAGGCCCCTCATGGAAACTCCAGTCGCCAGACCGGAACCCCAAAACCCCCCTCGCACGTTCCGGCTGACACCGGTGAACCCGCGGCCCCGGGAACCGGCACGTCCTCCACCCGCCACCGCACGTACTCACGAGGGAACACGCCGGGCTGCAAAGAGAGGCCCGACCGCGCCCCCCACCCAGACCTCACTGGCGGGCCCGGCGACCTCGCGGCCTCCTGGCGGTTCGCTTGGAAGCACCCCCCGGGCGACTGGGACCTCGGGAACGCCGGTACACCCGGCCGCCCCTATGGACTCCCAGGAGCCTGAGCATCCACAGCACACCCGCCGGAGGGCGCGACCCCGACCGCGTGCTCGCAGGAGAGCCCGATTCCCCCAACCACGAATGTCCCCGCGGAACCGCCGCGACCCAACCGGGCGGTAAACCTCCCGCAAATCCGGCTGGAGCTCCCCAATCCAGATGACCCGCATATCCAGCTAACCTGCGTTATCGCCTAGACGTCAGGACTTATTTGCCTGGCCGCCCTGGCGACGCACCCCCACCCCTAACCCCTACCATTTTTTTTATTATTATACCCCAACACATGTTTCCCCGACAGGCACTGAATCACCCATTACCCCCAAAACAGTTCCTATCCAATCCTCGGTACCTGGATCCCTTCCACTTCTCTCGACCTCGTCGAAGATTGAAGACAGCGTGATCCGAAGCTGAAAAATCCGAAGCCATACGTACGGTCAGATGCCGTATAGCAATAAGGTAAAATTGTATCAGCCGGCCGGCATATGTGCTTACCCGGGGAAAGAACCCCGTTGAACTGTGAAATTTGCGTGCGCTAGCGACATTTATTTAGACACCCCTTTGTATAGGCCCACGGGCAATGTAGGCTTCCCAGGGATACAGGAACGTACCCTGTAGAAAATGTCAAGTGTATTAGAGAATAAGGACTGTGAGTGATTTCGCGTCAAGTTCCCCGAATATAGACACTGCGCAGTAGCGATTAAGGAAAGGGAGTTGAAAGTTGGCGTTTGAGAATTGTATCCGAGCCTCCGTATTTAGTGTGACGCGAGTAACAAGGATGTACTCGAGTCAGGCCCGGGAGTTTGTGACAAGGTGTCAGCGATCGACCCCCTGGCAGATCCGTCGCGGTGGATGCCGCGGTTCCCTAGCGTGTCAAAAGTGTCCCGGAGCTCAGGATCGCCTTCTTCAATCCTTTTTTTTTTTGTCACCGATTTCCATGATTTCGGATACCCGTCCGTCAGTCGCCGGCAAAGCGCCCGAACGGCTTTACCGTCATTGCTCGGTTGCGTGTTTTGCCGCGAGCGTCACCACGTTCCGCGCGCACAAAACGCCCGGCCCCTCTTTCCCCTGGCTGTCCCTCTCGGCAGCGCAGGAGGTACACCCGATGGTAGGAGTCATCGTGGCCGTCGAGAAGGGACACCGCCCCTCTCTGACGTGCCTGTATTGTTTCCCCCTTTCTGTCGCTGCGCGTCTGCATTACTCAGGCCCAGCACGCTAAAAAACTGCCTCGTATTCCCCCACCTTTCCCCCGTGTATGGCGCCCTTACTCGCCTCTACTAACTCGGCAGTAGCCGTCCAACTCTTGCCACCTAAAAGCTGCCCTTTGGTAGCGTGGCTGTTCACACCGACGTTGCGTCATGCATCGCCTGTCTCTCTCTCTATCTCTGCGTGGAAGTCGATGAGACGAAGACCGGTAGTACTTTCTCCACACCTGTAATTAGGTGGGGAAAACCCCTATCGAACCCCGTTTTTCTATTCCTCAACCCAACTACATAGTGGGTTCCCCCGTATCAGCCCCAGTGATTCTCCGCTCCCGGGCACTGGAGATGCGCGTACGTTTCCCGCGCGCATCTACCAAGCGCTATAGCGGCCCCACTTCTTAACTTCGTTTTCGGACGCGCTACAGAACGGACCCCGATCAATTTTGTGAGGAAATTTTGCGAGGAAATTGTTTGCGTGGTGAAATTGTTCGCCATTGCCGATCTCGCAAGTGTGGAACCAGCCGAAATACAACGGATTACAGCCGACATCGGGAGCCCGGACCTCACGACGACGTCGGCGGAAACCCAATTGACGACACCTTCGCCGTCAGCGATCTCCGAGTCCTACGTAGAAGCTGCGACTTCGACTGCGTGAGTACTTTGGAACTCCTATCCGATGATGTACCCCCGTTCGTGCGGATAACGCGAAATTTTGTGCCCCGAATAGTGCTTCCGGTCATTTTTGATGAGAGATTCTACCGTCGCGTGATTTGTGAACCCCCGTCAAATCTCGGGCCGAGCGCGGCCACCCGTGTAAATCATTGTGTACCTATCAGTGAAGACAAAAATATACATAGTTTTTTTTTATCTCACGTGTTATTATTTTTCTTTCGCTTGTGCCCTGCCCTCTCAGAATCGCTGCAAAGGACAGGTTCTCTTATTGCGTATATATCGAGTGTTATTGCGTTTTTTTTTTAATTCTTGTTCTGCCCTTTTCCAATCAGGAAAAGGGGTTATAATGTAATTGAAATTAAAAAATTCTACGAAAACGACATTATGAAAGTAATAATAAAAAGGTAACACATTGTCTGAACTAGTGGTATCGAATACATAATTTTCCAAAGTTATAAAAATATTGCCACAGTTTTTCGCTTCTTATTTATCCGCCAAAAATAAAATTAATGTATAATAATATTTTTTTCTACTTTAACTAATATTATGCAAAATGATTTGTAACTGTAATGAAATTATACCTATTCAATGTCCATTATTTGGAATGTTGTTGTTACTAAGTCTTTTTTATTTAGCTTTAAAAAAATGCTTAAAAATAATAAAAATTACAAAAAGCATTTGGTAAAAATAATATTATAATTTATTAAATGCTATTTAAATTACTTATTATATACTTTTTAAAATATTGTAATTGTTTAAAGAAATTGTAAGTCTTTAAATATATTTTTTTTCACGTAATGATGATATATTTTTTGTAACTCATTTCGGTTATATTTCTATTTGTGAGAATCATTATTATCAGTGACCGGCATTATTATATAATGCATTTTCTAAATTGGTAGTAATAAATAAATAATTTTCTACAGTTAGGACAATATCGCCAAAATGTTTCTATTTCTTCTTTATCAGCAAAAAATGAATTTAATATGTAATAATATTTTATGTTTAGTATCATAAAACATACATATATCTACACTGAGACCCCTTAATAATATCATGGTAATTCATACGTTGCGATTTTCCAATGAAAAAAGATATTCAAAAATTGTATGTTTAAATACATTTAGAGAACTGGTTAATTAAGAGGTAATGAACCTAGTAACTTATTTCATGTAAAATTATCTGTAACTAATGCCATTACACATATCCAATGCCCAATACTTGAATATTTGTTGTTTACGAACTTTAACATATTTAAAAAAAAATATAAAAATAATCAAAATTAAAAAATACCACGACAAGGACATTACAGAACTAATAATAAAAAGGGAATATAATAACATATATGAATACAAGCTGCTGGACATAAGCAATATAAATTCTCTAACAATTTTTAAAGAAAGTGAAAAAAAGTTAAGATTAGCACCGAATCGATTGACATATTTTAGAACCGTTTAAATTGAAATGATCTCGTTTAAGAGAATATACAATAGAAGTAATATACTAAAATAGATTCAAATGAAAAAATATCCATGAAATATAAAAAGTATAGAAAGCGTGGTATTTAACAATTTCTGTCATTAATAATAATTCGCACAAATAGAATCAAACGAAAATAGAAGTAGAATCAAAGTAAGTCACAAAAAGTCTATAAAAATTACGTGGAAAATATATTTAAAGACTTAAAATTTCTTTTAAAAATTACAATATTTTAAAACAATACAATAAATAATTTAAATAACATTTAATAAATTATAATATTAACATAGTAATATAATTAATAACAGAAAACAAATAAAACGTGCACTCGCCAGTACGCGATCTTCCAACGTCATACATACAAGGCAAGCTGTTCGTTTTTCGGTAAATGCAAAGCCGCGAATCGGCGCGAAGTTCCTAACGAACGAAAAGGAAACAGGTTATCCGGTTCGAGTAAGTCACAATGATTCAGAGCCACTTTCTCGTTGAAAACACACAAGTGAGTTTAATTTTTAATGTTTTCTACAAACTTATCTTTGCGAAGCGTATGCCAAAAGCATTTTACCAAGCTGGGTGATTTTATGCGGAGCGTACGTAGTGATTGCATCGGAGTATCAAATGCGACTGGCTGCGCCGCCGCGTCGTTTCGTCGATAACGATCGAAAAGGGCCGAGAGGGAGACGGAGCGTCGAAGCATGCCGAGAGCAGCCGAGAGTAGCCGAGAGTTGAACAGCGCGAGGCCTTGTTGCGGCATGAGGCGCGAAGCCGTAAGCTAAGGCGCGAATGGATCGGTAATGAAGGAAACGTCGCGTCGCTCGGTCGATAAGGAAGAATGCATACTGCAACATTCCGCCCCCCTTGCGACCCGGTAGGGCTCGCAAAGCCCCCGAAAAACTATTAGAGGTTATGAAGAAAAATCGTGTGACTTATAATTACAATGTAGAGGCAACAATACAATTTTAGCTATCGGTCGTACAAATTCTGAAGACGCGGTTTTCAGATTGACGATACGAACGCTTCCATCGTCGCCTCGAATACATTTTACTACGCGAGCTAATGGCCATTTGGTCGGCGGCGCATTAGGCATCTGCATTAAAACGAGTTGACCGACGGAAACGTTTTGTGGCCGCTGCCACTTAGCGCGATGCTGCAACTATCGGAGGTAATCGGAGGACCACACCCTCCAAAATCTCTCCAGCAATTGCCGGTACAGTTGCCAGCGTGACAAACGGTTCGTGTCAAGATCGAGAAGAGATGGACTGGGCACTGCGGACAACGAGGTGCCAATCAAAAAGTGGCCGGGTGTGAGAGCCCCATAATCGGTCAGACTATCAGTTAGAGGCATTAAAGGCCTCGAATTCAGGCAAGCCTCTATTTCACAGAGAAGCGTGCTCATCTCCTCGAACGTCGGCGTATGAGCGCCTAAAACTCGCTTTAAATGGTTTTTGACGCTCTTGACGCCTGCCCTGGTCTTTGATCAAGACAGAATGAAATTCTGAACTTCGGAGAGCGCTCTCAAACGCTTGCTCGGTATTGGCACCACAGAAGGTCGTTCCCCGATCACTGTAGACATCGCTAGGAAGACCTCGACGACTAATAAATCGTTTAAAAGCCGCTACAAACGCATTAGAAGAATAATCTGATACTAATTTTAAGTGTAAAGCTTTTACGGAGAAGCACACAAAAACTGAAATATAGGCTGGATATGACTTTCGACCTCGTCCGCTACCATAACGAACCTGCAGTGGACCGGCGTAGTCGACACCACAATGTTGGAACGGACGCTCTGGTTGCAGAACTCGAGGTGCTGGCAAATGTCCCATTAACTGCGTAGCTGTCTCAGCCTTGAGACGTGTGCAGGTTACGCAATGGAATATTATGGAGCGGATGAGTTTTCGCGCTTGGAGTATTCAGACCGTATCGCGTAAAGTTTGGAGCGTGAGCGACACGCCTCCGTGGAGACACCGCTGGTGAGCGTCTCGCACTATAAGTCGAACCACTGGGTGGGCCTTGAGAGCAACTGGATGAGTGGCATCGCAGCTGAGTGACGCAAGGGCAAGCCGCCCGCCGACTCGTATAACGCCTTGGTCATCGATAAAAGATGATAACGTTTTCAAAGAGCTATGACGAGGCAATGGTGTGTCAAACTGGAGAGCAGCTAGCTCGTCAGCAAATAATACAGACTGCAGCCAGCGAAACCAAACAATCATGGCTTGTTTAGCGTACGAAGAGATAGGCGGATGATCAGGCTCCCATGGTCTCGTCCAACTTAAAAGGTAAGTCGTGACCTTGATTCGACGACGCCAATCAGAGACGCGGGGCACTAGGTCATCCAAAACATTTGCCTGAGGGCAAGTAATCAGCGTGTGTATACGTTGTTCGGGTGGGGAATCTGGACTCAATCGAATTTCAGTGCGTGGCCACTCGCTGATAGGTCGTGAGAGCCACTCAGGGCCCGATTTCCACAAAGTAGATTCAGCGAGCTCACGTGCTGATAAGCCACGCGTTGCCAAATCTGCGGGATTGTCATTCGATGGAACATGCTGCCATTGAGCCTCAGGAATAGACGTTTGTATCTCCGATACACGATTCGCGACGAAGGTGTGCCACTTCGAAGGCGATTGAGAGAGCCAGTTTAAGACGATCATGGCGTCGGTCCAGCAGTGGAGATTGAAGTTCGCGAATTGTGGTAACTCAATAAGAACTCGTAGAGAACGAGCTAAAAGAACAGCAACGTTCAATTCTAAGCGTGGAATGCTTAATTGCTTAATGGGCGCAACTCTAGTCTTACTGTAAAGTAGCGACACTGTAACGTCACCAGAAGAGAATGTGAGTTGCGAATAGATAACAGCTGCATATGCAATTTGAGATGCATCGGCGAAACCGTGTAATTCGGATGACACGACAGTCGATCCCGTCCCGATCCAGCGCGGTATAGTCATATCCGCTAAGTGGTACAGCTCATTTGCAATGCGATTCCACGTGGATAAAACAGAATCTGGGAGGGGGTCGTCCCAGCCAAGCTCTACACGCCAGAGCTGCTGCATCAGTGATTTTGCAGTGATGATAACGGGAGACGCCCAACCGAGCGGATCATAAAATCGTGCTATCTGCGAGAGCAGAGTTCGCTTTGTGTGAATCATCGAAGGCGGGGAAACCACTTGAAATTGGAAAGCATCTCGATCAGGGTTCCAAAAAACGCCTAATATTTTAAGGCTTTCGTCTGAGGAACGCGAAGGGTTCCATGCAAGACCGTAATTTTCTGGACGTACATCGGAAAGTAGTGACGAATCATTACTCGCCCACTTTCTCAAAGAAAATCCACCGCCTAATAACAATGATTCAACCTCTTTTCGTAGAGCGAGAGCGTCGACAGCGTTGTCAGCTCCGAAAAGGCACTCATCCACATAGAGACCCGTGAGAAGACTGGAACGAGCTGTTGGATATTGGTCACCGTCGTCGACAATCAACTGACGGAGAACTCGCATGGCCAAAAAGGGGGCGCTCGTAACGCGGAATGTGACAGTGTTAAGCCGATAATGGGATATCGGTTGCTCAGGAGAAAATCGCCAGACAATACGCTGATGGTCACGATCGCGTGGATCCACCCATATTTGTCTGTACATTTGACCAATGTCAGCACTAAAAACAAGTTTATGTAAACGCCATTGCTTTAAGACCTGTACTAGGTCAGTTTGCAGTTTAGGACCGGTAAGAAGTTGGTCATTTAGCGAACTAGAATTGGAGGTTTTGCTCGATGCATTAAAAACTACTCGAAGAGGAGTTGTCGAGCTAGTCTCCTTTCTCACACCATGATGAGGCATGTAATAATGTGCGAGACTCTGATTTATTGGTGAAACAAGGCTCATGTGTCCCTGATTTTGATAATCTAGCAAGAAATCAGAATACATCTGAAAGTCGTCAGGCTTACGTAAAAGTCGACGTTCAAGAGACTTAAATAAATTTACAGCTGTGTCTTGAGAAGACCCAAGACTAGGTTGTTTATCGCGGAAGGGAAGACGCACCGAATAGCGTCCGGAAGGCAGACGCAAATGAGAGGTAAGAAAATGAGCCTCACATTGCTGTTCTTCAGCAGAGACAAGAGGTTTAGTAGGAAGCTCCTCGGTTTTCCAAAACTCCTCCATGAGTTTTAGGAGTTGGCCCTGCTCATTGCAGGTGTGAACAATTACGTATGCAGACACGGAAGGTGCTGCATTGTTAACCGGACCGGAAAGCAGCCACCCAAATATCGATTGTTGAGCAATAGGTTGCTCAGGTGAACCCTTGAGCAAACCTTCTTGAATGATGGAGCCATAAAGATCAGCTCCGAGAATCATTTGAATGTCTGAGACTCCGCCTGGATTCTCATCTGCCAACGAAATGTGCCTTAAATAAGGCCATTGATCTACAGACCCGTTAAAGCGTAGCTGATAGGTCGTGAGATCCTTGAGTACGATCGCTTGGGTAGAAAGCGTCGGACTAGAAGTTTGCACCGGTGTTATGGTTAGTGCAGCAGCGTAGCGGGCTACACCGGCAGAAGAGCTGCCTACACCGGAAACCTTGGCTGAACAATGGTACAAGATCGGCCGAAGGGCATTGACGACCTTCTCCGTGACTAGAGTTGCCGTTGAACCAGGGTCAATCAGGGCTCTTATTTTCATGGAACGACCATTTGACGAATGAACTAGAATTGTAGCGGTGGCTAAGAGCACCGACGATCGCACCGTAGAAGTGCTTGAAGTTAAATGAGTCCGTATTTCATTCGACGGAACAGACGAATCTGTCGGTAATTACAGGGCCGTACTTATCGACTCGGGAGTAGGAGGGGGCGGTTCACGCATTGTGTGATGTCTTTTCTTACACCTAAAACACGAGTATTTACTAGTACAGATCGCTAGAGCATGATTTAACAGGCAATTTACGCATAATTTTTGACGTTTTACAATTTCGAATCGTTGAGCAACTGTCATATTTTGAAATTGTGGACACAGTCGTAAACTGTGACTTGCTTTACACAGAGGACATGCACGCGAAATAGTTGCACTTGTGAGCGTTTGTACGTGCGATTTTATCGGTTTGGCGTTAAAATTGGAGGCTGCCCTTTTTTGTGTGTCAATCTTAATTGACTCAAGAGCTCGAGCGCGATTTAATAAGAAATCGCGAAGTTGAATAAAAGTCGGATACTCTGTCGTCGAAACAAGACTAAGTTTCCACGATTTTCGAGTGACAGCGTCCAATTTTTGCACCGTTAAATAAACTAATATGGCACTCCATTCATCAACCGGAAAATTTAAAGTTTTCAAAGCGGCAAGTGCCTCAACCGATTTATCATGTAATAGTAAGAGATCCGACGCACTTTCGGTGTGCAACGGTCGAATCGAAAACAAATTATCAAAATGTGCATTTACGATAGATAAGGTACACGCATATCTTTTCTTGAGAACTTGCCACGCTTCAGTGAATGCATTGGAAGTCAATGCGATGTGGTTAATTAATGCAGATGGCTCTGGGGCCAAAGAAGCTTTCAAGTAATGAAAACGTTTCAAGTTGTCAAGAGAAGCATCATTTAAGATTAGACTAGTAAAATAATCACTGAAAGAATTCCAATTTTCAAAATGTCCATCAAATTTAGGTATAGTAATTTTTGGTAAAACCGTATTTCGAAGAAACTGGGTGCTGTCCGTCACTGAAGTCGAATGTAGAGACTGAGCCAGAACCGCGGGTGTCAGGCTGTGGATGGCGTCATCGATGTCACCAACAATGTCGAAATACATCTCCTCGTGTGACAGGAAAACGTGATCAGCCAAATAAGGGAGCTCCAAATCCACAGGAGTAGCTATAGCTTGGAGTTTCTCGTGGAGAGAGCAGTAGCGTGTCCACAGCTGATTGACGTGCTCCAATCGAACCTTCAATCTCCCTGGTGTGCGATTAGCTTCGACGGAAGCCTGCTTGTAGGTGTGCTGCACCTCCTCATAACAGCGCATCAACTGAGAGACGAGGTCATCAACTGTCATCACAGCCGCCATGGTTTCCTCAACTGCTTGTTCGCACGGAACCTGTAAGATGCCGGAAAAATTAAGCGATTGGTCGAGTAACGACTCGCTGAAAGTGACAGCAGTAATGTTACTGTCCGAAACGTTGCCAAGCGCGGAAGAACTGCGTCGAAGCCGACGCCGGAGCGACCGATCGTAAGTTAGCAGCTGAGACAGTGGCATAGGCCGTAAAATTGACCACTAAATCGCAGTATAACAAAATTGAAACGATTTTACCAAATTTCAATCGGAGCAAATAGCACGAAGTTCCAACAGAGCGAAACAACCTCGTTGACCTTGAGAAACTGCTGCAGGTCGAGTTGGTAGAACTGCTATCCGGGCACCGTGGTTGAAGAATGCGCTGAAGTGGGCGTTCTCTAGCTGGGTGTCGTCGCAATGATCCAAACTCGTCTTCGGGTTTCTACGGAAAGGTTCGTCGCTGGGCTTCGTCGAAATCGTCGTCTTCGGGCTTCATCTTTGAAAGTTTGTGACGTCACTGAATCGGCGTAACGCTATTGGACGATATCCAATATGGCCGACTTTCGAGCGCGTCGTTGAACAATGGCGAGCGACCGCGTGCTTCGCCAATTGAAATGCACGCACTATCAAAATGCGTTTCACAAATGACTCAATGCGACAGTTTTGAGTCGTTAAACTGGCACGTAATGCCACAAAAGTTTCGTAATAATGATCGCGAAATTTAGCATGGGCGTGTGACGCCGCGAAGATGCACGTACGCGTTGAAAAATGCACAAACCACCAAGAAAAATGTCTATGATTTGTCGAGCGCGGAGACCGAGAGTCAAGACGCGCAAAACGACGCGGAAACGAGAAAGCGGGCAAAATGCCGCTTCGAGCTCGAAAAATGGCGAACTGTCCAAAGAAATCGCGAAGGCCGAAAGTCAACGCGAACGCGATACAGCGAATCAAGCGTGCGGGCAGACGCCGCTGTACGAGCTTGAAAATGCCAAAATGGCGAGCGCGGTAGCCGTAAGCTAACGACGCGCACACTGTATCACTATAATCCAAAAATGGTGATGTCCGAAATATCGGCACGGTGTCCTTGAAAAGGCACTTCACTAATCACTCGTTGGTGCACTGAAATCTCACTCGGTCCTGGCAGGATCGCCAAAAAATGTTCGTTTTTCGGTAAATGCAAAGCCGCGAATCGGCGCGAAGTTCCTAACGAACGAAAAGGAAACAGGTTATCCGGTTCGAGTGAGTCACAATGATTCAGAGCCACTTTCTCGTTGAAAACACACAAGTGAGTTTAATTTTTAATGTTTTCTACAAACTTATCTTTGCGAAGCGTATGCCAAAAGCATTTTACCAAGCTGGGTGATTTTATGCGGAGCGTACGTAGTGATTGCATCGGAGTATCAAATGCGACTGGCTGCGCCGCCGCGTCGTTTCGTCGATAACGATCGAAAAGGGCCGAGAGGGAGACGGAGCGTCGAAGCATGCCGAGAGCAGCCGAGAGTAGCCGAGAGTTGAACAGCGCGAGGCCTTGTTGCGGCATGAGGCGCGAAGCCGTAAGCTAAAGCGCGAATGGATCGGTAATGAAGGAAACGTCGCGTCGCTCGGTCGATAAGGAAGAATGCATACTGCAACACAAGCACTCTAACCAGTCGAATAAACGAACTTAATTAAACTTTTTGTCGCAAAGCCGTTGATGAATTACTGCTACACTCGTATTATATATTAATTAATTTGATTGTGGCGGATAAATAAGAAGTAAAAACCTTGTCGCAATATTTTCCTAACTTTAGAAAATGATATTGTTTATTATTGCTAGTTTAAACAATGTATTATCTTTTTATTATTATTTTTACAAAATCGTTTTTTTTTTTATTTTTACTATTTTTCAGAATATTTTTAAAGCTTCATAAAAAAGATTAGTAAAAACAAAGTTTCAAGTAATGGACATTGAATAGGTATAATTGCATTACTTACACATAATTTTGGATATCATAAACCACTATTTTATATATACGTACAAAAAATTATTACATATTATATTGATTTTTGGCTGATAAAGAAGAAATAGAAACATTTTGGCGATATTGTCCTAACTGTAGAAAATTATTTATTTATTACTACTAATTTAGAAAATGTATTATATAATATTGCCGGTCACTATTTTTAAGCATTTTTTTAAAGCTAAATAAAAAAGGCTTAGTAACAACAACATTCCAAATAATTGACATTGAATAGGTATATTTCATTACAGTTACAAATCATTTTGCATAATATTAGTTACTATTTTGAATCGGAAAAAAATATTATTACACATTAATTTCATTTTTGGCGGAAAAATAAGAAGCGAAAAACTGTTGCAATATTTTTATAACTTTGGAAAATTATGTATTCGATACTACTAGTTTAGACAATGTGTTACCTTTTTATTGTTACGCTCGAACCCGGGGTAATAATACGAGTACTCTGGATACTTACGCGAAAGGGCGGTCGACCTTAAGGGTCGACTCTGGGTTCTGGTGAACGGAGGTGGCTGCGCTAAGGAAAGAAAGTCTGGGGAAGTGAAACAAACAATTTTTAATATATTGTCATAATAAATTTATTTTTTTGAGGAAATAAGGAAATACATGAGGGAGTTGAATGGAGGAAAATCAGAGGGGCGGCAACGGCGGCTGGTTGTGATCCCTGGTCAGGAGTCGACACCGGAAAACTGTGTGACTGAAAACGAGAACACCACATAAAAATAGTGACCTTAAATGATATCGTTAGTAGGGGGTAAGGATGAGGAAAAGACAAGGATAAAAAAACTATATTTATATTAATGAATACCGACCGAATAAAAAAATGAATATTTATTGGATTAGTAGTTCTATGGATTAGTTTCGCTCTGTGAATCCTTCGTCTTCGCTGCTAGGGTCTGGGATAAAAATTTCGTGCAATATGTTTTTCGTTCGGAATTCGAATGTTGTTTTTCCAGGAAGTTGATTCTTCTGATATGTTCGTTATGGCATGTGACGCATTGTGTAGCTGGTTTGATTTGTGGTATCATGTTTTTGCAAAAAAAAAACAGTCTATTGTTTTTCCTCGTTTCGTTGTGATGTGCACATTCGTAATTTTCGAAAACTGTTCTTTTTCATCTAATGGGAGCAGGTTGTAGCAGTTTCTGCATGTCAATAATTTTTCGTTTGTCGCTAGTATTTCTTCTGCTGTATGGCAATCTTCTGTGTATATTATGAAGTGTGCCCAGAAGTCTTTTCCTCTTATCTGGATTACACTTGAGAGTATATCTAACGGGTAGTCCATTTTTCCTGTGAGTACCAGAAACAGAATTTATTGTCGTTGTTTCTTTTCTTATTTATTTTTATTCACCAGACCCTTTGCAATATTTATGGTACAACTAGTATCGCATTTTACAATTATGTTTCTATTGTTAGAGTATGCATTTGATTGTTGGGTGATGACGGAGATTAGTAACATGCAGGTTTTTTCCTTTTACTTTAAGTTTGCAATCTTGTAGTGTTTAATGGATATAATAAATACATATGTGACGCGTTCTGAAGAAAGGGACCTAAGCGTCCGAACGGCAATTATGAGGAGAGGGAAAAGAAGAGGCAAGACTGCGGCGAAGTGTTTCCGATATTCTCTTACTCTCTTTCTGTACACTACTAACTCGAGTTAGGAAGATATGCCGAAAATTTCAGCTCAAAATATTGAAAATTGAGCCGTTGGTAGCATATCTTTCCCCTCTCCTGCACAATTATCGTTCGGACGCTTAGGTCCCTTTCTTCAGAACGCGTCACATATATAAAAAAATGTTGCGGAGTTTTTAGGTTTTCCCTTTGTGTGAAGAAAATTTTAGTTTTCTTTACTGGTAAATCTACGCACTGCCGTCTGTGTTAAACATAGGGCAAAATTTTACCTGCCTTTTTTTTTGGCTCGATCGCAACGCTTATCGTCTATGGTGTTATGTATATATAAAAAAAAATATGAAGAGATTTATTTATACTAAGAGTTACAATAGTAAATATTACGATTTGTAGGTAAAACAAAATTGTATGTATTTTATTTTCAGTCCCATGATTCCTCTTGTGTGTCTTCTATTTTCTTCTCTTCTTCTGTGTTGATGATAAGTATTCTCTTTAGTTTTGTTTCTAAGTCTATATAGCTTTGACATTCATTGCAATCTCTTATATTGTTTATTATTGCTATTTTATTTTTGCATAATTTGCATGATCGCGGGAAATGTGAAGTTTCTTGGCATATTTTGCAATTGTTGTTGCTGCAGTTGTTTATTTCAGTACGTCTGTGTCGAGGTTTCTTTTGGCCGAATCCTGTTTTTGTCTTTTGGTTGTTATAACATCTATTGCATATTGCGTAGTTTTCCTTGACGTAATGTAGTGGTGTTTTTACGCATCTGAGGTCAACCGTGGTATGATATTCCGGGTGATGGTGACATGGTATTGCTGATTCTCTTTCCATTATTTTGTTGTGTTCTTGTGTATCTCTTAACTGCGTATATTCCACTGTAGATAATTTATTATTATTTTTTTGTTTATTCAAAATGAATTTCCAGATTGCAAACTTTGTAAATGGAGTTAGTGTTTATTAGTAATAGGTATGCACAAAAAAAAATATAATTTCTTTCTTTAAGTTGCTGAGTTTCAAATTGTCTGTCGTAAAAGGGTTAAATGATTGATGAAAAATTAATAAATAAACGTTCTGTCTATTTTTACGCACTACCTCTCCTATTGTTGTAGGGTAACTTTTTTACCTATCTTACGGATTAGGCTCGAGAGGCAACTTAAAGGGTCGTAAGAAAAGAATAAAAATTAAGTTGTTTTTTTTTTTTTACTTTCTGTCTAACTGTTTGAGTATCTGTTGGTATGTCTTGTATTGGTTCGTATTGTAATGTTGAAATCTGGTAGTCTTTTAATGATTGTTCATTAATTATTTATATTTTCTGTAATGTGTGTTCTTCTTGGCTTTGTTTTATTTCCTCTTTTTCGTCGAAATTTCTGAGGGTCTGTTTTCTTGGTTGTTTTGTTCTTGCACGTATTTTCTTCTTGGTTATTAGTAACATTATTACTAATATTATGATTGTTATTACTATGTAAGTGCCGATCATTAGACATCCTATTATATAAGTATGGTGTGTACTTTCTTCCGACAGATCCACCAATGTCGTGGTTGTGGTGTGATTACTATACAGAGTTTCATTAAACATTTTTGTTGCGGTTGATGGTATGTTTGAGAAGGTCGGTGATCGTATGTTTTGATTATTTGGTGGATTGATAGATGTAGTTGATAGAGTTGTTGTTGTTTGTAAAGATTTTTTTGTGGTGATTTGTGGTGGTGACCAAATTGATACTCTGCAGTCTCCGTGTTTGTATTCTCCTATATTGACGTCTATTATGATTTCTGGCATGTTTCCATGTCGTTGTAATTTTATTTTTCCTGATATAATTGGTGTCTTGCATTTGTTAAATCCCACTTCTCCGTCTATCATTTCGAATTTGCTATATTTGCAAGAATTTTGCGTTTTATAGTTTTCTAATTTTCTGTAAATTTGTTCGAATCTTTGTCTTGTTGATTTTAATTATCTACATATTTCTGGAGTCAGTGTGCATCGCGGTTTTTCTTCGACTAACCACTTAATCTTGTTTTCTTCGCAGTAAGTTCGATTTATTTTGTACGTTTCCTCACATTCATTTATCAGTATTGATTCGATGTGTTTACCGACGGTTATTGAACTTAAGTATATGGGTAGTAAATACTGTATAAGTGCGTTATTCATCATGAAATATTTGTGTTTTAACTTGATTTCTTGTTTCTTTTCTGTTATGCCTGCTGAAAGAAACATCATTTTTGTATTGTTTATGTAGATTTACTATTTTTTTTGTTTGTTTATCATATAATTAAACTTGTTGTTTGTTATTTCTTTAATGAGAACGCTCTATTTTCTTTATCTGTGTGGTCTTTAGTTATTTTTTCTTGTTGAGGTTTCTTTACTTCTATCTGATGTTCTAAATTGTTAACTTCTAGTCTAGGATATAACGTTACTGTATTTGATGGAAGAATATCTTGTTTTATGGGTGCTGTAGGTTTTTTATTTTCGTTATCTTTGATAATTTGTATTTCTTGTAGTTCTGCCTGAGGAAGTGATTGGTAATTTGTGTTGTTATCATTTTTGTTGTCATTTCTATCATTATTTTTGTGATTCCTTTTTGCTAGGTGGAGTAGGAGGTTAGTTACTGAATCCCAAATTGCGCCTATTAGAATGAGAGACCAACCGTAAACGGTGTGTAGTGCGTATCCGTGAATTACTGTATCGATAACTCCTTTAATTAATTTTATTATCAACATTATACCCATGATTCCTGCTGTTGTAGTTCCGAATACCATAAAGTTGTTCCATAGTTTCTCGGTGGCTGATTTGAACATTTTTGCTATTGTGTTTTCACTGATCATATTTGCTATTGAGGCTCCCTGGTAATTTGTTATCTGTCCAGTGATACCTCTGGCGATTGTATTTAGTACTGCTGGTTTTTCGGCTGGAAACATTATATGTTCTTTCAGTTTTTTGAGGTCTTCTTGACTGTATATTCCGTTTGTGGCTAAGTTTTCTAAATTTATGTATTGCCAAGTTTGTTTGGTTTGAGGTTTCAGTTCGTTGGGCTTTTTTTATTCTACTGAGTTTGGAAGTAGTTTATACCAGACGCTGTTTACCGAATACATAGGGGGAAGTAAGCCATTGCAAGTGATTTGCACGCCTTTATTTATTAATATTCTTGTTTTAGGAGTCATAAACGTGCTTTGTTCTTGATATTTAACTGGTAAGTGAGAATAACATTCTTCTGTTTTCCTGATGCTGACTTCTACTGGTATGCATTTCATTATATAAGCGACTTCACCGGCTGCTATTGCTATATATCCTGGTCCTTTCATTACGTTGTAAGCAAATTCGTCAGGGGAGTGACTGATTAATGAAAGAGAATTGTGTAAGACTTGTTTTTCTAGCGCGCATTGTTGTGATACTACATCGTAGTATAGTTGCTTTATTTGATTTTTTAAGTGTTTTTCAACGTAGACAAATTTCGAGTTTACATATGTGAAGATGTCGAGGTTTAAGGTATTAATAGGTCGTTTTTTCAAAACTTCGCCTTTGTTATTTTCTAGTATCATTAATTTTGGGTGTTCTGTAAGAGCTATTTCGTACCCACAGATATGTTTCTTTCCTCTGAGAGCTAAAGCAAATGTTATTTCTTCGGTTGTTAGGGAATAAATTATTGTTTTGTCTTCGTTGTGTATTTTATCTATTGTACAGTCGTATAGTATGTCATATTTATTAGATCCACAGAAATCTTGCGGGATCGGATTCCAGTATGTGCTACCTCCTTCTAAATCTAAACAGCTATGGTCTGTTATTGGGTAAGAAACTCCTGATCTTAAGTGAATTCTATTTTCATTTGAGTTTACTCTAGCTTTATACTTTTGTATTAAAATTCTTCCTGTTCCTTGTACTATTACATTACTCCATGATCCATATGTATCTGCATATTCTACACCTTTACAAGTACCATCTACTTGAATAGATCCTGCTATAGTTAAACTAAATGTTTGTATGTAGTTGGTTTTTATTCCGCTTAATATATTCATATTGATTGTTGTGGTTCCTGTACGGTGCATCTGTTCGCATTCTTCTCTGGAAATTTCTAGAACGTAATTTGCTATACCACCGGAAACGGATGATGTGTGTGAGTGCATGCCACAATGACTGATTTGTCTGAATATATCTATCTGACTTGCATTGTGTTACTTCTATTTCTTCATATTCTTTAATTTGTAGTAATTGAGCTCTGATTTTATCTATATATATATATATATATATATATATATGTGTTTTCTTTCGATGTCGCGTTCTTGTATATTTATTAGAGATATTGTAGATATATTTGAGTTTTTTGATCCACAATCGAAGGCTATGAATGCTGTTGCTTTTAATATTGTTGATGCTATTAGCAGAAGTACTTGTATAGGTGCAATTTTTTTTCTTCTTTGCTTCATAATTCTTCTACTGGGTATTTCTGAAATATGTATCTTATTTTTCCATCTTTTATTATTTGTGTAACGTAATCGTGTGTGTGTGTGTAAGTGTGTGTGATTCTTAAATACTAAAGTCATGTATTTTATAAACTATTGGGATAAGATAGAATGGTTGCCATTCATATTGGTATTTTTGAGTATTTCAATCTATTAGAATGAACTATTTTCTCTTCATTTTTGATCCTAATTTTTATATTTCCATTTTCAAATATTTGTAGGACTTCAAAAGGCCCTTGGTATTCATCATCGAATTTATTTATTTTGTGTTTTTTTTTGTAAAAATACTGCGTCTCCGATTTTCAGTGTTAATGGATTAATTTTTTTATCATAATAGTATTTAGATTTTAGTTTGGCAGTTCTTAGATTTTGTTGAGCATATTCTTGGATATCGTAAAGTTTTGAGGCTAGATCGTGTACGTAATCAGTGTAAGTTAGTCGAGTGTCGTCGTCCGTTGGATTGGCTGATGGTAATTTTGCTGTTCTTCCGAACATTAATTCAAATGGGGTATTTTGTACCTTCGTGAATGCTAGTATTGTATGAAAATGTAGCTAACTCTAACCATTTATCCCAGTCCGCGTGTTTTTCTGAGAAGTGTTTTATGTACTCTTTTATTACGTGATGTGATCTTTCTAGAGATCCATTTGATTGGGGATGGAATGCTGTTGTTTTCATTTGTTTAATGTTGAATAATTTTGCCATTTTTTTCATTATTTTGCTTAAAAAGTTTTTACCCTGGTCTGTTAGTATTGTTTTCGGAGTTCCAAATACACATATTAATCTTTTTACTAGAGCTTCTGCGATATCTGAAGCAGTTGCTTTTTTTAGAGGAATTGCTATTAAATATTTCGTTAGGTTATCTTGTATTGTGAGTATATTTTCGTAGCCTTCTTCTGTTTTAATATTTGGAATTACAATATCCATTGCTATTTTTTCTAGCGCTTGTTTGGGTGTGTCTGATATAATCATTGGTTGTTTGGTTTTAATCCTAGTTAGTTTTTTTAATTGACAGGATTTGCAAGTTTGTATGAATTTTTCGTTGTTGGATGTCATATTTTCCCAGTCATAAGTTTGTTTAATTCTTTTTAAAGTTTTGTTTATTCCTTTATGTCCGCCTATTGGTGTTGAGTGTAATTCTCTCATTATCTCATCTCTATCTATTTTATTTACATATTTTATTTTCCCATTGCAGATTATTATTTTTGTATTTGAGTTTTTAAACTGTTGTTGTATAATTCCTAATACGCTAAACCATTCTACAACTGCTATATTGTCTGATTTTGCTATACTAAGGGTTTGCAATTCTAGTTTGTTTGCTTCTTTTTTTAGTGCCTTGATAAGGGTTTTTATATTATTTTGTACCGTTAATTGACTTTCTCCTGCAGTTGCAATTACTGGAAGTGCTATGTGATATTTGTTGTTTTTCTTGGTGATTGCGACTTTGTTTAGTTTTATGTTATCAAATTTTGGTAACTCGTTTTTTGTTTTCAATTCTATTAAACCTTTATCGCAAGGTAATCCTGTTAAGGTTATTAAGTATGCTATATTGTCTTTTTGCATGTATAAGTGATTTTTTATTTCTATTATATTTTTGTGATATTTACTTTTTCCGGTGTGGTTTTCTTCATCATCGTCAGAGTCTCCATCGGTATCTTCAAAAGCTTGTTTTGTGTAATTCATTGTTACTTCGTCTTCGTCTGGTTCAGAATATGCTTTATTTTCGTAATTTTTGTCTTTATTTGTCTTATTGTTGGTTTGTGAGTTTTGTGGAGTTTTAGTAGGTTGGTATTTCATTTGTTTTTCAAATTCCTTCCTTTTTCTTTGGGTTTTATTGTTTACTTGTAATCAAATTTACGACTGTTACGTTCGGAGATGAACTCCGGACGCAACCGTCGAATAAAATTATTTTCCCCTTTTTCCGTCACTAATTAGCAACGGAGGACGGAGACTGCCAAGACGTGGTATCAGTCCCTACGGGCCCTGATATCTCGTTTTGTCTATGGTTTGATAAAGAATTAGAGATTATTATATGGTAAAAAGCATATATTTTATATAGAACAATAGGAAAGAATTGCTAGGATCTTGGTAGAGTAGATAGCCTAAAGGGCGTGACGCCCTATTTGCCTGAGCATAGGCTAAAGGGTTGAAAGGTTGGGTTTTTTTCTAGTATTCCCTCGGGAATCCGATAAAAGGGTTTTCCCCCAAATGGCCTGAGCCTATCGT
Organism: Trichopria drosophilae; assembly: GCA_030407085.1. Classification (NCBI taxonomy): domain Eukaryota; kingdom Metazoa; phylum Arthropoda; class Insecta; order Hymenoptera; family Diapriidae; genus Trichopria; species Trichopria drosophilae. Next base: position 107,396,650 of record CM059582.1, read on the forward strand.
TTTTCCTTTGGGTTTTTAGAAAAAGGTAAAGGGTTTAAAGGAAAACCTGTAAATGATTTAAATTTGATTAACTCAAATTATAATTAGAATATTGTCTCACATGTGATCTATCCATGAATACTGGAAACGGAAACAGGAAAAGATTGATTAATTAGTTTTTAGAATGACTTACAACTACCAGAGATCGGATGAACCTCTGGGCAGGACCTGAACGAGCGTCTACGGCACTTTGTACCCTGGTGTAGGCGCGACCCGTTTTCCACGACGATTGTCTTGAACTCCGAGGACTTGGCTGCTTCGGAGGCGGAAACGAAGTGACGTCCACGACGTCGGGCCCAAGCGTCGAAGCCGTCGGAGGACCCATGGTGGGAGACGACTTGCGTCTCTCTCCCTGAGATCTGCCGACGCTGCAGAATGAACCGACGCCGTGAGACGTTGCTTATGCTAGGATTTTCCATGCATTCCTTAGCAGCCGTTATCATATGTTTAAAGTGTCCGTCTCGAAATTCCCCAGCCCACCCAGGCGTTGGGAACGAATGTAACTCTAGAGGTTCTAAAGTTTCTCAGAGTTTACATTAAAATGAATAAACGCGACTTTCAGGCGACTGAATATAATATTCAATCGTCTGAAAGTAGCTTGAAAATTTCAATGATAAATTAATTAATAAATGAAATGAAGTTAATTTAAAAAAAAAAATGTGCTCGCACATAACATCTGGTTGCCGCGTATTGCGTGTACTCCTCCGTAATGCTAATATTTCGTTTTTGTGCGTCTGGTAAATTTGTTTTGTGTTTTCTGGTAGTGCAGAATCAGAGTTAATAGTTCTTTCATTTTTATTTTCGTGGTTTTGATTTTGGCATTCGTCGTATGTGTGGTTAAGTTTATTGCAATTGCTACAAAATGAAATGTTAGCAGGTATGGTATATCGAGGGCCATTATAGTTAACTTTAATCGTTGACTCTTTAGGTGGTTTGATATTGTATATTGGGTTGTTTCAAAAACTTATTTGCAATTATTTCGTTCGTTTAATATTTGTTTACTTTTTACAAATTTGATAGGGCTTAGTTATTGTGTTTCTTGGTAAAAATAATGCCATTTGTCGCCATTTCCTATGTATCCTAAACCTTTTCTATCTGTTTGTGTTTTTAATTTGATTGGGTTTTTAATTCCTTGATTGTATCTTCCAATTCATGCTCCTTTCCATCCCATCTTATCCATCATTCTTGATATGATATTCCTCCTATATTGTTTTCGTTTCTGGTCTTCAATTTTTCGTATTTCTACTGGATTTCTGGATAGTGCGTCTGCATTGACATTTGATTTTCCTGCTTTATATATTACATTAAATTCGTATTCCAATAAATTGTACATCCATTTGGCAACTCTAGAATTTGGATCCTTTTTTGTTCTAAATGATGTAAGGGGTTTGTGATCTGTAACTAAAGTAGTGTTTTCCATATACGTAAGGTCTAAAGTGTAATATAGCGTAATATATTGCAATAGCTTCTTTATCATAAGTTTCGTATTTCTTTTCGTGATCATTTAGTACGCGAGAGGTATAAGCAACAGTTCTATCTTCACCTATTTCTCCTTGAGATAATATTGCGCCTATCGCATATCCTGATGCATCTGTAGTGATTATAACAGGTTCATTGAAGTTAGGGTACTGTAGGACAGGTGCATTGCATAATTTTTCACGCAGTGTGCTAAATGCATCGTTTTCTTCTTGTTCCCATTTGAACGATATATCGTTTTTTAGTAAATTTGATAATGGTTTGGCTATAGATGAAAAATTTTCAATAAATCTACGGTAGCATCCCGCGAGTCCGAGAAATTGTCTGATATTCTTCTGATTTTTAGGTATTGGAAATTTCTGTACGCAATTGATTTTGTTCGGGTCTGGTTTTAGACATTCATCGCTAATTATATGTCCTAAATAACAAACTTTTTTTCTTAAAAATTCACATTTGTCTGGTTGTAAATCAAGGTTTGCGTTTCTTAGTCGTTTCATTAATTTCTCGCATTTGATCTCATGTTCTTCTAAAGATGATGCGTATATCACAATATCGTCAAGATATACAAAAAGTTCGTTACCTTGCAGGCCTGACAAGATTATGTCCATTAGTCTTTGGAAGGTTGCTGGTGCATTTTTTTAATCCGAATGGCATTCTATCGAATTCGTAATGTCCATGTGGGGTAGAAAAGGCTGTTTTGTGAGAGTCGTTTTCATGCATTTTTATTTGCAGGAATCATGATGCAAGATCGAATGTTGAGAAGTATTTAGCGCTTCCTAGTTGGTCCAATATATCAACAATATTTGGTATGGAATAAGAATCGCCTATTGATTTTTCGTTCAATTTCCTTAAATCTAATACCATTCTCCATCTCTTGTTACCATGAGTATCTGCTTTTTTTGGGGACTATCCATATAGGCGTGTTGTATGGTGATTCGGATGGTTTTATGATACCGTTTTTTAATTGTTCGGATATTTGCTTATTTATCTCTTCTTTATGTATAGGGGGGAATCTATACTGTTTGGTATTTATGGGTATTTCGTCGGTTGTTATTATTTTATGTTTTATGAGTGGCGTGAATCCCAAAGTTTCATCTGGTAAGTGAAATGTATCTGCATTTTTGTTTATTATTCTGTCTACGCTTTCTTTTTCTATGACGTTTAAGTGACTCATTCGAAGCAATTCTTTTACTTGTTTTGCACGTTTTGTTTCCTTAACAATATGGTACATTTTGTTTGGTATTAATCTTGAAAATGGTTTGTCTCTTTTCCGTAAGAATTCTGTACACGTATAGAAGTTTTTATGTCTACCGGGATGTTTATTACTTAGTTCTTCTAAATCATGTATTTCTCTCAAATTCGTATTCGTTGTTTTTTTGTCGCGTATTTCATTCCTCAATGTTTTATTCATTATCAAATCTTGATCCGGTTTTTCTCTTTTGCGTAAGAGTAATAATTTTATATTTTGGTTATAAAAGTCTTGATCTTCTTGTACTGAAGAATTGAGAGACTTGGGTAAGTGTTGTTTTATTATGTTTTTAATTTCTTTTTCATTTTCATTGTATTTGTCCCTTTTGTAAGGTTCGTTTTCGTTTTCACATTCATTTTCATTCATTATTTCGTGTTCGATTTCGTGTTTATTTTCTTTTATTACTTTAATTTCAATTCATTTTTGTTTATTATTACATTTTTATACTCATTTTGATTTATAATTTCATTTATATATTCGTTTCCATATTTGTTAATTATTTCGTTTTTATATTCATTTCCATATTCAATTTCATATTCATTTTCATTTATAATTTCATTTTCATATTCATTTTTGTTTATTATTTCGTTTTTATATTCATTTTTATTTATTATTTCATTTACATATTTATTTTTGTTTATTATTTCGTTTTCATATTCATTTTTGTTTATTATTTCGTTTTTATATTCATTTTTGTTTATTATTTCGTTTTTATATTCATTTTTGTTTATTATTTCATTTTTATATTCATTTTTGTTTATTATTTTCGTTTCCCGATTGTTTATCATTCATTTCTCTAAGAACTTCTGCTCGCATAAGTTTTCTGCAGTCTTTCCAGAAGTGGCCTATGGATTTACAGAAGGTGCATTGTATTGTCTGTTCGTTTGGTCTATTTCGTTGGTCATAATTTGGGTGTTTGAAATTTTGATGTTGTGGGTTTTGGAACCTCTTTTGCTGGTTATAGGGTTGTGTTTGGTAATGATTAGGGGCGGTGCTATTCATATAGCGTTGCGATTCGTTATTTATATAATCTTTTCTGTTGAAATGGTTCCTCTGGAAATTAGGTGCTGAATTTCTTTGATAATTTTGATAATTATTTGTTATAGGATTTTTTGGATAGTTATATTGAGGATAATTTGGTTTGAAATTACTGGATTGAAAGTTATTCTGTTGGTTTCTAAAGATACAAGTATTTGCTTCCTGTCCTGTTCTCTTGCAGATTTGACATTTTGTGTCTGTAGTTACTATTTTTATTTTTTCTGTTTTATTTTGTTTCTCTTCCTGTCTATTTTCTTCTTGAGTTGTACCTCTAACGCTATTTGATAATTTTATTCGCCCTTCTATTTGAATGGCTTTGTGTATTGCTGTTGGTAAATTTGCTACTTCTGTTTTGATTAATCGTATTTCTATTTCTGGTTTTAGGCTGGTTAAAAAGGTTTCTAAGGTTTCTTTTTCGGTTCTGTCTTTTTCTACTTCTGTTATTTCATCGTTATCGCTAAGAGCTTTGTAAGTTTCCGTTATTCTATCTCCTGCATCTCTAACACGGTTAGCATATTCGACAACACTTTCGAAATTGAATTGGTGCATGCCTATTAATTCCTGCCTAATTTCTGTTATTGAGTTCGCGGGGGCATATATTTCTCTTAAGCTTTTTAAAAGTTCCGATACTGATCTGAAGGTATTGTTTTTTATTGCACGTCGTGCTTCTCCTCTAAGTCTTTCGATCGCATGATTAAGAGTTAGTTTGTCCCTATTGTTTGCCATGTTTTTTAGTACTACTGGATGGTTAGTGTTATCTAAAGTTTTGAATATTTCTTCCTCACTATCTATGCTTTCTTCTTTATTTTCGTCTAGGTTTGAGGTGTTTTTATTAATTTTTGCTGGTGTACTAGATTTGAATACAGGTAAGTATCTTGAAAACCAATTTTCGAATTTCTCTTTCTGTTTAAGTTCTTTTTCTGGAGTTCTGTTTATTGGTTCAAAATCGTATACGATATCGCTAGATTCTAAGATTAATTCGTTTAGTTTTTCTGTTACTTTTTCGAACTGTACGTTTTGTGCAAATTTTTTTTCTTCGATTGGTTTTAAGTATTTATTAATTTGGTTCGTAGTGTCCTTTAAATCTTCTTTTTGTTTGTTTAAATCTGTTTGTTGATCTAATTTTTGTTTATTGCTCAAACTATATTCCAGGTCTTGTTTTAGGTTATGTTCTATTTTATTTTCTAGGTTATGTTCTAAGTTACGTTCTAAATTATGTTTTAAATTATGTTCTAAATTATGTTCTAAATTATGTTCTAAATTATGTTCTAAATTATGTTCTAAATTATGTTCTAAATTATGTTCTAAATTATGTTCTAAATTATGTTCTAAATTATGTTCTAAATTTGAAAAATGTTCGGATTTTTCTTCTTCTATATTTTCGTATCTATTATTTTTTTGTCTCCGGCGATCGCTTAATCCGTCTCCTAATAATTTATTTTTGTCTGCTTCGCTCAAATGTTTCGTTGAGCTTCGGGTTGTTCTTTCTTCTGACATTTAAAATAATAAAAAAATAGAGGAATACTTATTATTTCCATGCGATAATAGTAAAAACTAATAAATAATATTAATAATTTGAGAGGATTGTATCTTTTCTAAGTGATACCGGAAAAGTATAGAACTTAGTCTGTGATCACATAAAAGAAAGTTATTATTTTTTTTTGTCACAACTTAGCAATAGTTTTTTAAAATATACATTAGCTTTCGTAAAAGGCCAGTAAAAAGGAAAAGAGGAAAAGAATGGTTATTGAAAAAAATGTACAATATGTTTTGTAGTATATACATATATACATTTTTTTTTCTATTCTACAAAATTATGTATTTTTTTTATTCTTATTAAGTTCTTTGTTTGTTTTTTTATGTAATCTATATCGTCTTCGTATGTCGGCTTTTCCCTTTTTGTTTAGGGCATCCTGGTTGAGAGCGGGTGGTTTTTCATTAAACTTTTCTGGTAACGGATTCTCGACGTATTCCGGAAAATCTTTCGTATTTAGATCCGCGTCCGCCCATATATATCGAAGATGAGTTAATTCGTCTTCAGAGGTACCGACATAATTGCCTGAGCTGTCCACTGTCGGTTAGAAGATTAAAGAAAAATTCATTTATAATGACTGTTGTTAATCTATTTGGATGCAGATTATGTTTTTCTTTCGCGGTTTTATTTTTATTTTTTCTTGGGGGAGTTTTTCTAATTTTTCTTTGATAAGGTTTTCTATTTTTTTTACTCTATCATTTGCTTTCCGCAATTTCTCTTCTGCGAAACGTTTTATGTTCCCTAGCTCGATTAGGCGAATATAACACAATTGTGTTACACAATGTTCATTTTTTAAGACGCAATTTTTTTATTTTTTTAGAAGTTTTTGTGCATTTTTATTATTATTATTATTATATATATATATATTTTTTTATTATTATTTTATGGAAATATAAAAATGTTGCCGTTGCCGTTTTTAGAGGGTAACGGAGTGATTGGATGTATAGGAATTTTATGATAATTAGAGAGTACTGATGATGCAAATAAATTTATTTAAGTGAAGATTTTCTTTGGAAAATTTACTTCTCTTTTTTGTTTTGTTTTAAGAGCACAAGTTTCAGTTTGGTATTGCTGCCAATATTTTGTTAGTGAGTACTAACGGTGACTAAAACGGAAAAATTTTTGAAAAATTGATCAGTTTTTTTTGTATTATAATTTTTGAGAAAAGCTGTATAAAATATTGTTAAATTATTGAGAGAAACATTTTGATATTTTTGAAAAAAATTAAATAAAACGGTATATAATTTGAACAGATTTTTTGTATATATTAAAAAAAATTATTTTAAGGGAAATTTATTTGTTTCTCCTTCCCAGATAACTTGAATTGCGCAGGGTTCCGTTTGGTATTGTTATCACTAATTTGTTAGTGAATACTAATGGCGATTAAAAAGGAAAATTTTTAATTGTTTTGAAAAATTAAATAAAAGGGTACAGATTTTTTTGTATTATAAATTTTATGATTTTTTTTATTTATTATTAGTTAACGGGCGGAATCGCCCTTTTTTACTTAATTGTTGCCGTATTTTCAATTGCAAGATTTTGCGAGAGCTGCAGATCGACTTCGAAAGATGGCGCCATACTTCACATTTGTGTATGAAATGTAGGACTGCAGAAACCTACACCAAGTACAGCGGCGGTTATGAGTCGATTTCCGCCAGATAAACAATACTTTCGAAACGTAAACACAAACAACGTGGCTCGTCTTACCAACAGCGAACTGCTGCTTGTAAACGAAATCGAAAAATTGTTCACCAGACGGGGATCGAACTCACGACCTACGAGTTCGTAGTCCAGTGCGTTAAACGCCTGAGCCACGAAGCCGAGTTTTGAAAAAAAAATTTCTAAAAAACTTATTGAAAATTTTTTAATATTAATAAAGGTATATAATTTAAACAGATTTTTTTTTGTATTATAAATTTTGAATGAAAAATTTTAATATTTTTGAAAAAATTAAATAAAAAGTTATATAATTTGAACAGATTTTTTGTATTATAAAGAATGAAAAATTTTAATATTTTTTGAAGAAATCAAATAAAAAGGTATATAATTTGAATAGATTTTTTTGTGTTATAAATTTTGAAAAGAGATTTAAACAAAAATTGTATAAGATATTGTTAATTTTAGGCTTAGACTTAGGGTTAAGAGTTTACGCGACGACCCGACGTTAAACTCAGGGTTCAGAGTTTACGCGACGACCCGACGTTAAACTCAGGGTTCCCAACACGAATTGGGAACCAAAAACTGCTCGCCGCTACCTTCGATTTGGGTTTTTTGATTGAGGAAGACTTCGGACGTTCAGACCGAAGGGGAGAAGAGATGAGGAGGAAGATATTCCGACGTTCAGACGGAAATATCAGAAAAGGAATCGTGCGGAGCTGAATAAGTCGCTCTCGTCACGAAGTATGGGAAATTTGGAAAAAAAGAAAAGATATTCGGACGTTCAGACCGTATAGCTTTTTTAGGACAAGGGATGGTTTGGTATAAGCGAGAAGCTGGACGAACCGCTTGCAATCGTTAAGAAGGGTTTTTTTAGGAAGGTTGGTTTCAGAGGTTTCAGGCAGAGTGGTGGCGGTGCTGGAAGGAGCTCTTTTTATACTCGATGCCTTAGCCATAAAAGTGCAGTCGAGTCGGAAAAGTGGGGTGACATTTTTTATGGCGTGAAAATTGTACAATTTTTCTAAGAAACTTATAAACTATAGTTACGACATGTATAGTTTTTATGTTGATGCAAAATGTGTTATAATAAGATGACAATAATTAGTACAAACTTGAACGGATGTCGTAGCATGAGTTTAACGAAAGTTATTAATAAAAAAGGATTTTTGTATCAATTATTTATATTAATTTTTCTTAAATGTTTTATCCGAGTGAAAAATACTAGGTATAGACATTAGAAATATATTTTAAGTTATTAAAATATATTTTTAATTTATGTGAACATATTTTTATTGTTCTTTTTAATGTTAATTATTAGATTTAATTATTTGTTTTTATAAATATTCATTCAAGTGTTGTACTAATTTTACAGGAAGACAGTTGAGTGTATTTTTATTTTATTGAAATGTCATTCTTTTAAATAATTTAATAATTTATAAAAATAGCATTGTGCTTTGTTATACTAATATTTGACAGTTTTTCTTAGTAGCTGTAAAGAGAAAGGTGAAGGAGAAAATTATTGTTTTTTAACTTTATTTATCAATCATGGTAAAACTTAATATTATTGATCGAATTTGTAATGTAAAATAAGGAAAAGCATATGGTAGTCGGTTGGGTTTTTCCAGTACCACCCTGTATAAGCGGATGTTTAATTTTCCAAATCTAATCTTTTTATATATTTTTATGACTAGGGTCGGACTATCGTGGGCCATGTGCACGTTTTCAGAGTTTCTTGTAGAATTTAGAAAAAGGAAAAGTTTTATTCTCAAAAAAATATTATGAAGATTGTTCAGTAAAATATTATTTTAATAAAAATGTATTAAGAATAAAAATAATAAAAATAATAAAAATAATTTTTTAGTATAATTTTTAGATTTTCTTGATAGTTTAAAGTTTGTTGGTAATGGCGGAATCCTGCTTATTCACTGCGAATGGGGAAAACCTGCTTTTCCGACTTTTACATTCTTTTAGTGGGATCGGATTATCTTGAGAGAAGCTCAAGTTCGGGCGGTTAGAGTTTCCTTATTTGTACCCTTCGAGATCGGTAGGGTAGTGTTCTTTATTACTAAAAAGTGTTATCGGTATAACTAAGCAACATAACTTCGATTATGTTTTGTGGATTTCTTAAAAGATGGAGTTAAATAAATGAATGCTATTGCTGTTACGTGGGACGTAACATTATTATTACTTTCATAATGTCGTTTTCGTAGCATTTTTTAATTTTAATTAAATTTAAGCATTATTTAAAGCTTCACAAAATTAGAGTAAGTAAAAACAACATTCCAAGTATTGGAAAATGGATGGGTATGATTGCATAAGTCACAGATCTTTTACATAATATAAGCTACTATTTTATATACATACAAAGTATTGTAACATATTAATTTCATTTTTGGCGGATGAAGAAGAATTAAAAACATTTTGGCAATATCTTCCTGACTGAAGAAATTTATTTAATACAACTGTAATATACAACTATATAAATAAAAGTAGAGAAAACATTTTTCAGTTTTATTTAACGTCATATTCATCAAAATAAGTTACAGAAAATTCCTTAAGTTAGGTTAAAAGTATATTTAAAAAATAAGAAATTCCTTTAAAAAATATACAATAAATAATTTGAATAGCATTTAAGGAATTACAATAAATTCATTCGACTGTGCCTCCAGCCGCCAATCGCGCCCAACCTGCGCATATCGGTGCGCGAAAAATCCTCGATATCCCATCACTGATCGTGACACTCGCGCCGCGCCGGCCGCCGTTTAGCATTTTTCTACCGGGATCGTGATGGTAGGGAGAGCCCCGCGGCCCGTACGGGCACACACGACTGACCGTCCCCTCCCGGTACTCTTTTCTTAATCCTTCTCGAATGTTCGCGTAGTTTTGGCACATCGCCCTCGCGTACCCGCTCCTTCGCGAACATTCCAGAATCTCCACGCGTTGCCCCCCCCCCCCCTGCATGCCCGCAATAAGCAGCGTGCTTGACGATATACCCTGGATATTCCGGTCTCGTTCTTCTGGAAATCGAAAACAAGGCCGTTCTTGATCCGACTTCCAAAACAAAGCAAATGCGAATACCCATGTTTACGCCTGAAATATTTATCGCATGCCATATATTATTTCAGGAAATAATCAAATTAAAATTAAATACTAACAATAGCCCGAATTACACCTACTTTTATAATTATCAATTATTAATTCCTAAAATACTAATTCTACGCCTAAATTGTTGTCTTATTAAAAATTAGCGCTTCTGCGGAGCAGTCCCCCCTGTAATTACAACACTTCCCCTTGGATAAAGGCCTCCCGGCAGATTCATAACGAATATCAATCCTAATTTATTGCCATATTAAAAATTAGCGCTTCTTCGGAGCAGTCCCCCCTATAATGACAACATTTCCCCTTGGATAAAAGCCTCCCGGCAGATTCTTAACATATACCATTCAAAAAGAGCCGCATGTCGTCATCACCAAAATAAACACTAGCGCTTCTTCGGAGCAGTCCCCCCTATAAGGTGATAAAATCATTTCGGAAATTGCACCCATTCGAAATATTAGCGGTTCTTGAAGACCAGTCCCCCCCCCCCCCCTTACGGTATCCCCGCTGTGAGTCTCGTGGCAGATAGCAGTGTAACGTGTTTTGTCACGTTACAAATATTAACTTTTAATACAATGCCGAAAGTTGTGATGAAGAAGTCGTATTGGCGTAGGGATGTATGCTCTAATCCATTGCAATTACCGAAACACAACAAGAAAGGATTAAAACTGCGAAAAATCAAGAATGAGCAACTGATTGCTTCCACTGGAACATTCCAGTAAATGACAAAAATTTGTTGATGAATATCTGTGATACTGTCACAGGCAACCTCTAGTATCAAATACAATTACTGTAAATGAATCATCTACAAGTAATGTAAATGAAGAAAGTCGTACATCAAGATGTATGCATAATTTGTATGTTAATTATAATTAAGAATTGCAATTGTTGTTTAAACTTTTGATAGCGTTATTCAAAAATTACTTCTAAGTAAAAATATATTTATTTTATAATAATAATGTATAAGAATTATTTTGTGTAATAAATTATTATTTATTACATTTAAAGCGGTAGCAAAATTACATAACTTGAACGCTCCTTGGAATAAACGTTGTTTTATATGTCATCACGAAAACTCGAATGTTTCTGCAGATGAAAAAATAATTACATTTTGTTAATCACACTGTGAGAAGTGAATTTAAATCTCATTAACTTTTATGAATTAAATTTTAAAAAGTACAAATTTTAACGACAGTCCACCAGTGGTCTTATGCGAAAACTCAACAAAATTTGCCCAGAGCTTCAAGGCATATTATTGAAGTAGTAAAGACGATTGCTACAGAGAAAGGTATTTTAGAAGGACCAAATCCGAAAAGTCATCATAATGTCAGGACAAAAGGATTACGTGTCGGTAAAAATAGATGGAGAAAAATATCATATTCAAAAAAGATTACTTTTGAATAATTTAAAAGAATTATACCGTGTATTTCAAGAAAACAATGTGAAATTATTAATCGACGGTGCAAATTTTAAACGGCTCACAGTTGATTATCCGCAACTCATTACAAGCTATCACGGTTGCTTCAATAAAATGATATGCAACCCTTCATCTATCGACTGCTACATTGGTACTTGTTCTGCATGTCCAGGAACAAATGATTTAGTGCAAGAGTTGGAAGAAATGTTTAATGACAATTACATCGATACCGTTACTTATAAGCAATGGACACACGTCGACCGTACTACACTTCAAACCATAGTGTCGCCAGTGGATGAATTGTTACAAAATTTAACAGTTGTACTTAATAAATTATTAGGCCATTCTTACATAGTGAAAAAACAACACGAATTTTTAAATTCTACAAAAGAAAACTTACAGTCAAACGAGTGTATTGTTATTTTAGACTTTTCGGAGAATTACGCATTTGTAGTTCACAACCCAATACAAGATGTTCATTGGAACAATAATCAGGCCACCGTTCATACTACTGCTATTTACTATAGAAACGAAAAAAACGAATTAAAAACGAAGAGCCTTGTAGCAATATCTGAATGTTTAAACCATGACACCATTGCTGTACATCTGTTTGAATCGAAAATTGTCGAATTTATAAATCAAAACCTACTATCAGTTACAAAAATAATATATTTCTCGAACAGAGCAAGTGCTCAATATAAAAACAGGACAAATTTCATAAATTTAAGTCATCATAAAGAGGTTTTCAAAATCGCAGCAGAGTGGCATTTTTTCCCTACATCGCATGTAAAAGGAGCATGTGATGGTATAGGAGGAACCCTGAAAAGGTTCGCTGCCCGAGCAAGCTTGCAACAAATCGAGAACCTCATCCAAACACCCAACGAGCTATTTCTGTGGGCAAAGCGAGCTTTACCGAATGTTCACTGTGATTACTTGACAACTGAGCAGTACAACGAGGAAGAAAAAAAGTAACACCACGTTTTCTGTCAGCAAAAACAGTGAAGGGAGACACTAAATTCTCACTGCGTCGTTCCTGCAACGTTGACTACTTTACATGTAAAACCATTTTCACTTTTTGAAAAAAATGTCGTAAAAATTACGAAATAAATGACCCAATAAATAACACGAATTGTAAAAGATCATTATTTTTCGTAATATTCCTTCAAAACTTGCGTATTACTCCTATAAAATGATGTATTAACTTCATATAAGAATATCTGCGATAAGCGCACCACACTTTCATTATAACTAAAAATGTGGATATTCTGTAACCTATTCGATTAAAAAAAAAACTATTTATAAATTTATGTATTTTTATTAACAACTTAAAAAGTTTCTTATTTCTTCACAAATTTTGAATTTTAGCAAATAGTGGTACTCATTTTTACAGGATATAATATTTGACAGATTAAGCAACAAAGATCACAGGCCCAGCGGGCGGCGCGCGGCATAAGATTTATTATATTTCAGGTAGAAAGCAAGAAGTGCCCATTAAGGTAAAATACTTTTCTTATAGGAAATTTGACGAGGAATGCAATGGTATTTTTGAAAATGTTATGCAGTGGTATAAGGGTATAAAAATTAACATTTTAAATTTCATTTGTAAAAAAAAGTACTTTTTTCTCAATGTACGCAAATAACAATAATTTCACGACAAAGAGGTCTTTTGCTTCAAAATAAAAAAATAAATTTTGTCGTACACTAAAAAATGACGGAGATTCGTTGATTTCAAAATGACCATAAAACGCAAAACGCCAAATTTTCATATCGCTATAACTTCGAAAATAAATCGCGATATACGTGTTCGCTTATTTTGTACCTACAATTGGTAAAAAAATTTTGGATCGATTTAAAATTGTCGAAAAATAAAAGTGTTGGGTTTGTAAAAGAATGTTTCACATATAGAACATGTTATGAACATCTACACAGAAATCACATATGAGACATTCCATTACAAATCGAACACTTTTTAGACGACTGTTTTTAAATCGCTTGAAACTTTTTTTACGTGTTCTAGAGATCAAAAAAGTGGACACCTGTCACGGGAATTTAAAAAAAAATTTTTTTCTGAGATACCGGGATATTAATTTTTGACGTGATGCGTTTTATGCCTTCATTCAAACCTTCGTATCTCCGGTATTTTTAATCGAAATGGAACAAATTTTTTTTCATTTTGAAGCTGAAAATCTCAGCTTTCTAATGCATATTTTTTCAATTAGTAAATTTGCAAACACAGCGCTGTAAATAACAAATTAATATTTCAAAATTAATTTTGACATTGATGAACCATGTTTGGGAAGTTAAAAATAGTACTATTGAATTCCTCGTCAAATTTCCTAAAAAAAACATACTTTTCTGGAATGGTATCTTTAAGTCCTGTATTCGAAAACAATTAATTCTCCCGCGGCTCTTCTGCCTTCGCGGCGCGCGTGCTTCCACAGCACCCGTCTGTATCATCCGCCGCACTAACAAGGGAACCATCCCAGGTGTGTCACACGGATTCGATTAAAACTTGGCACATCGAAAGGTCATCATAATTGATGACATTTGGCCTTTAAACTTGGTGCCATAGATCATTAGAAACAAAATGGCGGCTGATATATGACAAAAAATAAAAAAAATAAAAAATCGTCGAATTCGCTTGAAACTCGTTACTCGGGGGTTTTTGGGGTCGCTGAATACGAATATGATGTTGGATTTCTAAAATTCAAAATGGCGGACGACCATTTTAAAAACAGCTCGTATTTGATTAAAATTTGTTACTAGAGGATTTTTAGTATCAATAGTAAAATTGAATTTGAAATTTATTAGGTAACAACGGGAGTCGGAAATAAAAGAAGAAGACAGATATAGTATTATATACAAATTTAAGCGTAAGATAATGTTTAATAATCCTCACAATGTTTTATCGCTTGTGTCACAAAATTTGGAAGATCGTCAAGTTACCCAATAAATTTTAAATTCAATTTTACTTAAAGGTCATAATTCAGCAAATTCCAGCAGAAGGAACCGCAGAAGGGACGCCGTTGCAGAAGGAACCGCGGTCTGTAGGATGTCGCGTTCTGAGTCGGCTTCTTAAATTAATGTCCTACGTGCGATGCGCGAATTGCTGTTCAGCGACGACAGCACGATCGTTTCGTTTTCGAGGATGAAATTATTCTTACGAACCACTCGAAAATCGTTTTAAGAAAAAATTATCTAGAAAAATGCCACGAAAATTGCGTACTACTTTTGCGACACTAATCGATCGACTGGACTCCTTCCTCGATGCATGTCTCGCCCTAGAAGACAATATCGCGCAAGCGCGGATGGTACGCGTTGCTCCTAATTACAATAATTAAATTAAATGTAATTGTGTAAGTGCGGGACGTCGCTGTTACAGAGTTTCGCGAATCCGAAGTCGGCACGCATCGAGAAAGAAGAGGGCCGCTTCAAAAAATGGCGGGGCCCCTCGACAGCACAGGGGCGTTGTAACCGAGCCGTGACCGTACGTACACGAAAACTTAAAAAAAAACCAGCGGAGTTTTGTACACCTTGAAATGTGGGTCTCAAAGGGTTAAATTTAATTTATATGAGTAGATATAAGATAAAGTTCACGCGGAAGTAATAAGTATGCTTATAATGTTCATCGTGTTCGATAAATTATCTAATAGCGAGTCATTTCGATGATTACGCAATGATATCTCATCTAACTTCCCCGTGATTAGTATTGATCAAATGATGGTTTCTGAACATTTCACAAGTTTTCTGCTTACCTTAAGATCATATAGGAAACGATTTCATAAATCCTGATCATTACGCAAGTTCTGAGAAAAAGGAGCTATTTTAGGATAAAATTAAGAAATTTTTAAAACTTCGGGGGATTTCCAGGGATATTAAAAGTAGTCAGATCATGCTAAACTTTTTTGTACATGGTCATGTTGAATAATAGCAACTTTTCTACACTGTTGCAGTTCCCGTTTTGGAATTTTTGTTTTTTCTACCCACTCTAATGAAAATTGTAAATTTGTTTGCTGGTAATGAATGTTGCCATTTCTTCGACATAAAAAATCTTCAAAAATTGTTGACATTGTAATAAACGCCATAGCCGCACCAAAAATATTAATTCGTTAGTATGTTCACAGGTGGCATTCGCATTTCAATTCGAAACCCGCAATTCGTTGGATATCAAAACACCTGCAACTAATAAATTGCGTTGGCCGATGCACGAAAATCCCTCAAGGTCAAAACACGTGCCGCAGAGCAATCTCCCGCCAGCGAATAAACAAGCGGCCTGTCGGACGGATGCCAGATTCCGCCAAAGGGACAGAAAAACAATTCCGTCAACGAGCGCCGGACGAACGATCTTGCGACCGTCAAAAACCGCGAGCGCGCGGATACAAAATGCCGCCAACGGCAAACGCCGTACGAAAAACAGCTGTTTCGAAGTTCGACTAATGCATTGCCCAAAGGTGACCCTTCCTATCGGCTATTAGAATAACAAAAACGTCGAAATAGCAAGTTTATTTTAATTATTTTAAAAGAAAATTACGAATATATTAACGAATTAAATAAAAACAATAAATTAAGGAAAAGTTGAACATTTGAACAGTAATTTCCAAATAATTAGGGATAATTAAAATTATTTCTAAATGTCAATTTATGTCAATTCCAGTATTATTTAGGAAATCAAAATTAATTTGTTTTAATTATTTAACCTAATTAAAAATATCAAAAAATATCGATTTTCTACACATTTATCACAAAATTTAATTACAAATTCATTTTGCAATGGAATTACTTTAAATAATAAAGTTAATAATAAATCGGCACTAAATCAAATTTAATTTGGTAAGAAGTAGTTACTTGCTTCAAAGAAGTAACGTTAAAAAGATGTCGACCATTTCACATATAATAGAAATAAGTTAGAAAAACAAAGGTCCTCACCGGATAACGACGTAAACAATAACATCAATTATTATGCTGACCGTCAACATATCCATTTCTCGAAAAAAAATTAATAATATAATTCGACTTCAGCATTATAGTTCAAATCATGAGGCTTAACAATTATTGCGAAATAAAAAATGCAGAATTTTAAAACAATTACAACAATCGTGTAATAATTAAAATCTCTGTTAGGGAGCAAATTAAAAAATTTATCGGTCGATGAATCTACGATTATAAAATATTACATTATTTAAAAATCAAAAACCAAACTTGAATTACTTTCTAGTAATATTCAATTATACTCAATTATTATATTCAAGTATTCTTTTCAGTATAGACATAATTTGGAGAAACATTTTAGCACTTAATAAAATTAGAAAAATACGGTATTTTCTTAAATTCAAGTATTTTTTTTAGTCTGTCGCTCTTTACATTTTCATCTGAAAATTAGCATACCCTAATAAGAATAAAGTAAAATTTCAAAAATTAGAAATTTATTTTCTTTCGAAAATTATATTTAGATTATGATGCCCCTTTCCCCGTTTCCCAATGTTTAAGTAAGAATCGAAATATAATTTATTATTACACCCAAAATTCCTCAACGGAAGAAGTATATTTTACGAAAGAAATTACAGTACACTGACGCGATATCGCAAAATATATCTTTCCGGCGAAGGTTCAAATCTCCCGTCGGTACGGCTACTTAAAAAAAAAAATACCGGAAAACAATACAAATATTTGACGGTTCGCAAAGGAGAAAGTTTTTTTTCAGCACTTATAAACTTCACAAAATCACTTGCGGTGTAGTTCTCGCAACTCCAACTATCGGCGGGGAAGGGATGAGATCGCCGAAGGTTGTCCCTTGATGGCGATGTCCACCACTCGTAGGCTAAACGGCGTCCTCTATGCCGAGGTATCCTCCCTGTACGGGTCGATGGCACTCACTCTACAGTTCCTTCTAATAATCACCACTGTCCACGCCAGGGATCGAGGACTTTCTTTGTCTATTACGCGATGACCTGGTGTGGGGTCCGGAACGGATATTACTCGTACGACTAGATGTGCGGTCCGTGACGGAATATCCGTCGATCGACTCTTGACCGGCGACGAAGGCGCTCCAGCGCAGCCTCCTGTCGGGGCTTGGTAGCTAGCGGCACTCGGCCGAAAGAGGCGAACTCGCTCGTCTTGGCTTCCTCCTTAAGAGAGTGAGAGAGAGAGAGAGAGAGAGAGAGAGAGAGAGAGAGAGAGAGAGAGATTGATTGATTGATTGATTGTCTTTATTATGGCTTGAGGTATTACTCATAGGCCAACCAATATAGAGCATACATACAAATAACTAAAACTAAAACTAAGCTTAATATAACAAGACATACTAACAGATGCATATAATAGCGCAATACTAGTTCTATAACAAAGTAGATATAAAATAGATATATAATAATAATAATAATAGTCGAGCGATTATAACGTAGGGTAGGGTACACGCATACCAGAAGTAAAAGTGGACTAAAATACTAATGTTAAATACTAAAAATACTAATACTAATACTAATAATGCTAATACTAAAATATAAAATACAAAAATAATTACACTGAAGTCCGACTTAATAGGAATTTTTTTAGTTTTACTTTAAACGAATACACATTTTCACTTGCGCGAATTTCGACTGTAAGTTCATTCCATAACCGGGTAGATGTGACAATAAAAGAGTTGGAATAGGATTCTAGCCGATGTGTCGGTACTCGAAGTTCTTGCATAGAGCCTGGTCGAAGAGCCCTGGATGTAGATTCTTCACGCCACTGATAACGTTCATAAAGATAGTGGGGTACGTGGGTCTTAATAATCTTATAGGTCACGATACCAATATAGTATAACCTACGCGATTTGGTGTTCAGCCAGCCAAGCTTATTACGATATGGGGTAATGTGCTCATCGCGCCGTAGGTCGAAGATGAAACGAATGCCCGCATTAAACATTCGTTCCACCCTGATTTTTTGAATTACATTGATGTCGTTGTTAACTGCGCAGCAGTAATCGAAGTAGGGTAAAATCAACGAGGAAACAAGGGTTTACCTAACATCAGTTGGTAGTTGAGCACGGTTATTACGTAGTTGACGTAGAATGGAGAAGACTTTATTGGACATTTGTATAAGATGGTACTTCCACGAGAGCGTTCCATCAAACACGAGACCCAAGTTCCTCACCGATTTAACCCACGGTATGACCGAATTATTAATAACAATCGGTGTGATCGAATCAGTATTAAAGGTGTTCAGATAAAAAGCACTGCCGACCAGTAATGCCTTAGTTTTTTCAAAGTTAAGGACGAGGTCATTGCTATGCGCCCATTGACAGAAGCGAGTGATATCGGATGTTACCTTTGCAATGGCGATGTCAAGTTCTGAAACACGACATTTAAGAAAAATTTGAGTGTCGTCAGCAAAAATCATATGATCACTATGATGGAGAACCCCAGGTAGATCGTTAATAAATACTGAAAACAACAAAGGTCCTAACACAGAACCTTGGGGCACTCCAACACCCACTGGAAGCCACCACGATCTAGTGCCATCCACCCCTGTGACAGCCTGAGATCGACACGAGAGGTAAGACGCAAACCACCGAATAGCGGTATTCGATAAATTAGCCATTTTTAGTTTCTGCAGCAAAAGCCTATGACTAATAGTATCGAACGCACGGCTAAAGTCAAAGAGGATAACAATAGTTATCATGCGATTGTCTATTGCTTGCCTGCAATATTCAGATACATGTAATAGTGCTGTTTGCGTGCTATAGTCATTACGGAAACCCGATTGGTGAGAATCAAACCAATTACTGTTATTCAGGAACCTAAGTAGCTGATTGAAAACAATACGTTCTAGTATTTTAGAGAGAGCAGGAACAACAGCGATAAGTCGGTAATGAGCAGGAGAAACAGGGTTAGTAATTTTGCTAATGGATATCATCAATGATTTTTTCCAGTCAGCAGGAAAGATGGATAAATTAAGCGATTCATTGAAGAGATGAACTATGTGAGGGGCAATGACAGGGAATGATTTGATGTAAAAACTAATAGGTATCGAATCAGATCCACATGCCTCCGACTTTGCTTCCGACAAACGAGCAGCTACGTCCTCGATGGTGACATTAGCGAAGAAAAATCTACTATCGTTAAAATCTCCGTGATAAAAGTCTTCATCGAAATTTAGGTCGAAAAGGTCAGTGTAAGGAGAAACAGAAGCTGTGTGAAAGGAATTGAGTTCATCCAAAGTGCAACACAACGGTTTAACAGCTTTATTGAAAGCCACCAGATCAAGGTTGCGCAACTCCTTCCACATGGTCTTAGCATCCCGAATATTAGCAAGTTTGTTTCGATAGTAGTTTGCCCTCGCCAATACCCATGCCTGCTTATTAGCCTTATTAGCAGAAATGAGTCTAATTCTTAAGGAGGGGTCCCTGGTCCTGCGATAAGCACATAAAAGGCTATTTCTCTCGTATTTAAGTCTAAGTAGCTGAGGTGAAATCTAAGGGGAAGGCTTGTGAGTCGGTGTAAAGGTGTGCTTAGGGGCGTGCTTATCAAAAGTTTGCAATAGACGATGACTAAGCGTATTGGTGAGTAAGTTCACGTTATTCAGTGGAGAAACAGAATTAAAAATATTCCAATCATAGCTACTCAGGTCCCTATGCAAACTCGACACATCGAACGTGCGATAGTCTCTACATGTGATTTGTGTCGGCTTTGCTTTCGGTGTTCCAATCTTACATTCGATATCTATCAGATCATGGCCACAGATAAAAGGTAGATTGGCTTGGCTATGTCCTAGGACATTTGTAAGGCTATCGACAAGGCAGTGGTCAATCCATGTATCAGTTCGGTTCGTATGATTAGTAGGATGATATGGCACGATTTGAAGAGCATTGGCTACGGCAAACTGCTGCAAATATGTAGATTCAAAATTAGCACGATTTAAGTCAACATTGAAATCACCCATAATAATGATTCGATCATAATTACAGCTATGTTTTTGCAGTACAGATTCAAATGGTTCGAGAAGAGCTTTCTTCGGTGGTCGATAGATAACCGCAAGTAGCACTCTGGGTTCGTAGTAGCGCTGTGACCGACTTCAACAAGCATAAACTCGAGGGGGTTAAAGGAAGAGCATTCAGATTTTTCTAAGATTTTGTAATTTAGAGCGGTATGAATATACATAACAACACCTCCACCGAGCTTATACTTGCGGTCATTGCGAATCAAGTGATATAGTTAGGCAAAGAAAAATAGGAGTCAACAGTTTTAGTATTAAACCAGGTTTCAGAAAGAATAATAATATGATAAAAATTTTCGGTGAAATAAGATTTAAAAAAAGAAAATTTATTAGCAGAGCCGAGAGATTGAACATTAATATGACATACTTTTAGATTAATATAGTTAGCGTGTAATGGAATTATTGAATTAAATAAAGCCTGGTTGCTTCCGGAAGTCGATGCAGCCGTTTCAATATTTTCGCGAACACTAAGAGTCCCACATGCCAAACGTCAATTGCTAATTCTTCGAAGATCTTCCTCGCAAGTAATGTCGATCGCGTTAGCGCCGCTAGTTGGTCGAAAGCGTACAATGCCGTGATAGGTGTAAACATACTTATGCGGATGGTCCCTCACTAACGCAAGTGCTTTTCTGAGTAAGTTAAGCGTCGCAGATGGTAAGTGCTCATTGATAAAAACGCGGTTTTTCGCATAAGAGTTATCAATGTCGGTGGTAAATAGCATCTTTTTAGCTCTCATGCCTTTGATGAAGGCAAATCGTAGGTCGGGATTGGAGAGTTTTACCAGTATTGCTGGGTGCCTATGGGATGTTGACGAAGACGCAAGCATGGAAGCAGATGAGTCGGTGCCATTTGTGCGTTGTAGCCGATAAGCAGAAAGAATGTCTTCTATGTGAAGCGTCACATTCAATACTACGGCGCCCTAGAGTTTAGACCTGATAGATGTTAATGTAGTAACAGAGGCATCCGAAGACAAAAGAAAAGAGCGTAATCGGTCTCTAAACAATTCGACAGAAGTTACTGAAGTGATGGTTGAAGGTCGTGAGTTATAAAAGTAAGATGCAATAATGGTGAATGAATTCTGATAGGTACTTGTGCGATAGGATGGTATGTGAAGCACTTCAGGATGAGTTCTACGAGACGATCTTCTCAGATCCGTCAAATCTACATTCAGAATTAATCTGTTTGCTAGATATGGAGGCGCTTGTTGATTAAGAATCTTCCACATAAGAGTGCCGAGAAAAATTTCCTTCTACTTGTGACAGTCAGCCAGTTTAAGTTGACACGATATGGAGAAATACTTTCGGCCCTGCGCACATAAAAAATGAAGCGAATGCAGCTGTTAATTGCCCTTTGAAGTGCTAGATTCAATTCACTAGGAAGATCATAAAAGGCAAGGCACGCGTAGTCAATATGCGGAAAAACAAGTGACTCGACCAGCTGCTTTCTCAAGCCCATAGAAAGGCTTTTTTTGTGAAATTTAATGGAGTAAAGAGTGGAATGAACTTTGCGGATGATGGATGATACTTGTAACTTCCAGTCTAGTGTGGATGTAATCCATACTCCTAAATTTTTGAGCGACTCAACGAATGGTATATGATGATCATCTACCATAAGAGAGTTTTTAAACTGAGTAAAATCGATAGCGCTAATATACGCACGGCTGCCCAAAATCAACGCTTTAGTTTTCGATGTGTTAAGCGAGAGTCCATTATCCCTCGCCCAATTCGCTATTGCCTGTGAATCTATAGAGAGTCTGTCCAGTCCCTCACGAAATTCTGAGATTGGACACTGAAGATAAATTTGGACGTCGTCATCAAATAGCATGTGTTTCGTGAATTGAAGGGCACCACAAAGGTCGTTGATAAAAATAGAGAACAGTAAAGGGCCTAAAACCGACCCCTGCGGAACCCCTGAACTCACATGAATCCACTCAGATAACGCTCCATCATCATTTAGAACAGCTTGTGATCGTCGGTGCAGGTAGATGAAAAACCATGTAAGGGCTTCGCAAGAGAGGCCAACGTTACAGAGTTTACGAAGCAACAATTGGTGTGGAACGGTATCAAAGGCTTTGCTAAAATCAAAAAGCACGAGTATCGTCACCATACGCTTATCAATGCCGTTACGCACATCATCCAGTACATTGATGAGAGCAGTCTGAGTACTGTGATTAGGTCTGTAACCAGACTGGAATGGATCAAGAATAGAATGTTGGGAAAGATATGATGAAAGTTGCGAATGTACAAGTCTTTCTATGTACTTTGATGATTCACATAAATGTGATATGGGTCTTGTATCTGCAGGTGTAGATGGTGACTTACTTTTGCTCAAAGGAACAATTACAGACTGCTTCCAGAGAGATGGAAAAGTAGAGTTGCGCAAGGAGGAATTAAATATTTCACACAAAGGTTCAACAAGCGCCTCCATACCGAGCTTATAATGGGCAGAACTGATTTTGTCAACTCCAGAGGAAGTTGTTTTTCCTAAATTAATAACATTGATGACGTCACGATGATTAACAGGCTTGAAATCGAAAAGAGGTCTATTTAAACAGTGAGTGGGTAATGAGTGGAGAGTTTCAAGATCGGAAATGATGAGAGGTCGATGAACGTTAGAGATTGACGCATAGTAAGAATTTAAATTATTAGCAGAGAAGAATTTAGTGGGCGATTGACTATAGTCTGAAGAAATGCCAAGGCTCTTTAATTCACGCCATGTTTGTCTCGAACTATTCGCTTTCTTCAGTCTGATTGCAAAGTAATCATGACGCGCCTTCTGTAATTGAAAATTAATATCACCACGCATAGACTTATATTGGCTCATTAACACCGTAGATCCGGTGGATTTAGCAATTTTGTAAAGAGAGTCACGCTGTCTCATGAGAGATCGGTAATTAGGTGTTACCCACGGTTTTTTCTTGTTTGACAGTATTACTGTCCGATATGGTGCAATATCATCCAGCGCCTCCGTAACTTTACATATTAATTTTGACACTGTCGAATCAATATTACTATTGGACCAATCAGTATTTAGGCATTTATCCTTGATTAAGTCTACGTAAGACGCGCTGTCAAAACCTCGCATATTTCTGGTAGATATTGTCTTGCTATGAACCACAGGTCTTGAAAAGGAAAACAATACCTCGATAAAATCATGACCCGCAATAAACGGTGCTTCTGATTTGGAATACTGTTCAATGCTACCTTCCGACTTCACTATGAACAAATCTAACCAAGTGTTTGAAGTAGAGGTATGATGTGTGGAATTTGACTGAACAAGGTGTAAACAATATTGCGAAATTAAAGAATTTAGATACTCTGATTCGATAGTTTTGTTATTCATATTACAATTGAAATCTCCCATTATAATTACATTGTTATAATTCGGTAAATAAATCGACAACGTGTGAAAAAAATCGGAAGGTAGAATTGCCTTAGGTCTACGATAAACAACTGCCGCAAGAAGTACGTCTTTACCAGTGGATATTTCGCATATAATGTATTCCGGTTTATTTGCAAAGTCGCCAGTTGACGTAGCCAGAACTCTTGTACAGAAACCCGAATGAACATAAATTGCAACACCCCCTCCCGACTTGCCAATCCTGTCATTTCTATAAATATTATAACCATCAATGTTTGCTGTAGAATCCAGAATCTCTGGAATTAAAAATGTTTCAGTTATGCCTAAAATGTGATAATTATTAAAATGTGCATGAGAAGAAATTAAATCAAGGTGTGAAAGCAATCTATTTGCATTAATATGACCTATTTTAATAACCTGATTTTTATTGACAGAATTAACAATCTGTGAGGGAGCTGCCCGCGCGCAAGGATTGACAACGTAAGGAGATAGTCATGAGGAATGGGGATGAGCATCATCCTGCGTGTTTCGTAGCGGGGCAATCAAATTCGAGAGCGAAAGCTCAGTTATACGAATCTTCTCCGAGGATTGGTTACTACGCATATAAATTTGTCCATGATCTGTCCATGGATTCGGTAAAGAGTGTTCCTTAGCAAACTTTCTGGCAGAAATAAATAATTTAAAAACATCTGGCGAAAGCATCTCACGTATTGAAATCGAGAATTCCGACGATACATTGAAAATCTTTGACGCAAAAAATTCTCTAACACTACGACGTTTACGCAATATAATATCTTTCGTAGATTCACCCGATAACAATAAAATAAGCGATTTCGTAGTACCAACATCCACGCCTACAGCTCGATCACGACGTACTTCCCGTATCAAAAATATATTTGAGAACATGTGTTCTAATCCCAGTGCTGCTAAAAGCTTGCGCACAATTTCCTCATTGGTCATTTCGATATTCGTTGGAATATTTGTTACGATGACTTCAGGTGGTGAATACATCGGTGAAGTAGAGCTCGAAGTGTCAGATGACGCCTGTAAGTTAGATAGTCCTTCACGAATTGCGCGCTGCTCGGTTTCGAGGTTATCAAGACGCTGACCATGATGCTCTAAAGTGGACCGAATATCCGAATTCAAATCATCAATCTTTTGTCCCAAATTCATTACGTCGGTATCGTGCTGGGCTCGAAACGCGTTGACTGAATCTGTCAGTTTTGACAAATTTTCTAGGATCTGGTCGGACGTACTGGCCATCTCGGAAGGATTCAAATTCGACGAGGAACCAGTTCCAGTTAATTTTAGCGACTTGGATGACCTTAGATTTAATTTCTTTGTCGGAGTCGGATGTTTTGTAATGATGCGCGATCTAACTTTCGGTACTGCCGGTGAAAAGGGATTGGATATCTAAATGTGTTAGACTGAAACAGTCGAAGCAAGCATCAACAAACGTATCCTTATGAAGTACTTTTTTAAATTTTCCGCAGCGAGCGTGGTATTGCTTTTTACAATATGCGCAAGGTTTAAGTGCAGTTGACGAAATATTGCAAGATGCAGCACAACTAACAATCGGATTCGGCATAAGTTTTAATTTTACACTTACAAGTAAATAGAAAATTACGCGTTAAAGCCTAAGAATTCGGAATCGCTATAAAATAAGTGTGTAGAAGGGCTCGTGAACCGTACGCGTCACTATGATGCGCAGACTGCGAGCGGTAGGGCTGTATCTATGAAAACCTTTTACTGTATGCGCGGCCTAAACACATGTGCGGTAATTATTCGTAGCGGCGATTGCTTTAGGTGGGGCACGTGAACTGTTCGCGTTTCAACGTTGCGCAGACCGCGAGCAGTGGGGTCGAATCCATGAAATGACCACGATATGCAGGTGTGAAACTCAACAGCAACGCAAACACACCGACCTGTCGCATAAACAATTCACGGTACTATGCGTGAGACAACTGCTAATGCAATAAAATTAACTTGCACGCAGAAAATAAACTTCACTCTCGAACTTATAGATAAAATAAATTTTCCTCACGGTAGCAAGGATTCTGGTCGATAACTCACAAAAATGAAGTGCTGAGCTCATGAAAATTGTCGATGTCAAATCAACAGCTTCGTCGTGAGGAAATACTTGTTCACCAGGTGATTGGCTACAATGACAGGTGTCATAACTTGACGTCACTGAGCATGCGCTGATCGGTGAACTGCTCGTAGTTGATGGCGGTTGAGAAAATCCAAATCGGAGCGAATTAAATATTGCCAATTTCTCTGATGTACGACTCGGAATTCAAAAACTCGAACAATGGTCGTCTTCCGAGTCCAGCAGAGAACAACTGTGCAAAAAGCCAAACTCCCACGAGGGAAATTTGAATAAAATTTCGACAAAATATAAGGAGCTTAAGAAAATGTGACCAACTCACTTACCGGTCAGAGAGAGAGCGAGAGAGAGAGAGCGAGAGAGAGAGAGAGAGAGAGAGAGAGAGGCAGCGATAAAAAGAGAGACAAACAGATGTCCCAATTGCCCGCCTTTCTGGCACGGACGATGCACACACACATTCACATAAATCGTAGTTTCTGTAGTACATGTACTATGTTCGAAATCAACATATAGAAATCTCGAAACAGCTCGGGCAAAACGTACCATACCCAAAACAGCCCAGTAACAAACTTCAACAAAATCCAATGACTTATAAAAAATTCGTCCACTACATGGGATCCGCCATTTCCAATTTTTTAAATCTAACTTTTGACTCAGAATTTGCTTCCTAAATGCGCCTAAGTTTCAAGAAAATCCAATTGCTCTGTGAAAATGCGTTCGCCATATTGGATCGACATTTTGGATTTTGAAAATCTAATTTTGATTCGCAATTTCTCACCGCATGAATTCCCTAGTAACAAGTTTCAACGAAACTTAATTGCTTTTTACGAATTAGTTCCCTACATTGGACTGATATGATGCTATTACGCTAATATCTGGCTCGAAAATGGCAACACAAATCGTAGCCTCGCCTGAAGAGTTAATTCAATACACTCTTCCGAGTGGGGTAAAGGCAATCTAGAAGAGCAGCATCAGTTTTCAAAATAACCAAAACACGTCAAGAAAATACCAACCAACTAAAGGAAGTGACGAACTCAATACTTCAACGTCAACAAAACGAAAATTCTACAGTACCACCACCCCCAAAAACTTTCATAGAGAAATGAACTCGAATTGTTAGCTTTCAAGACACCATCGGAGTAAACGATTATAATCCTGAAACATAGGAACACCCTCCAAGAGGAAACATCAGCGTGGAAAAAAATGAGACACCTGATCAGAATAGGTCAAATCCGGATGCAATGTGGACTTGCGAACATCGAAGTAATTCGTCGAGCCTATAACCCTTTTCAAGAGTCGACGTCTTTGGGGAGAGAGGAGACCTTCCGAATCATCCTCAATTCGGAAATCGGTTCGACTTGTCCGCAAGGTGGAAACAAGGTCAACGAGACGTCAGAAAAATTGTGCATTCAGGAAGAACGACTTTCTCAGGCTGTAAGGGAAGCCGAATTAAAGCATTTTTTATACGCCTGGAGGAGTGTCGCGTCCCAGCGAATATTACGGACGACGAAATGCTCAGTACTTTATCCGAACTCCTCGCGGAGTCGGCGATGGGTCCGGATGTCGAAAAATACCTGGAAAACATGGAGCTATTTTTGCCGATCAGCTCGAAGATGCTACGGTTTAAGTCAACAAGATTTCCAACGCCTATGGACCGAAGCTAACGCCCGTACACAAGGAGCGGATGAACTGGTGCATGACTACATCTGGTGTCTAACGACGCTATTGGAGTTGCATCCTCAGACTCTGACCTTGGAGCAACACCTGCACTCCCTACACAGGAGCATGAAACCGGACCTGCGATATGGAGAAAATCCGAACCCTCGAGGATTTTATGGTAGCCGCCGCAGAAGCGAAAAGCGCCGAAGATGCTCAGCGCGTCTATCGGCAACCACCGCCGCCAGAAGAAACCGTCATTCCTGAAGTGGCTTATGGACGAGCAAAAAAGGCTACGAAGAGATCGCTAAAATTGGCTGCAGTTTAATCACCCGAAACAAAAAATAAGACAGAAGACAGTCAATTGATGAAAATTCTCGCCGCCATTCAGGAAGAATTAAAGTTTAGGCGGGAGAGGCATCGGCGATGGAAACCACGGCACCTCAAGAGAAGAAACCCTTGAAATCGATATGGAAAAAGCGTCATGCATCGCCCAAAAAGGAGAGACAAAAAGCGCTGAAGTCACCGTCTTCACCACCACAACGGAAAGAAGCGAAGATGAAGTGGGACGAGATTCCATCGGAAGACGCGATAACGCATCTAAAGTGCCTGACGTGTATACGACGTGGATACATACGGAACACCTGCACGCGGTGTTCGGGAAACTCCGGAGTCAATAGACGAGGTCGCAATGCCTCCGGAAAATGAATTCCCAGCCTTAGAAGATCAGTCGCCAGAAGTATCACCGATGCAAGGCTGAACAGAAGAAAATCCTTGCGAGGATTATAGAAGATGGTGGGTGTCGCGAGATAGAAATTCGCGCCGACACGTAGAAAGAGTGGTTTCAAGACTGCGTCCGACCGAGTGCGAAATGTTAATGACAGAAAGAAAATGAAACAAATACACTGAAGGCACTTTAGATGTAACAAATCGGCTTTACTATTTTCTTATTTTCAGAGAGAGAAAGATAAACAAACTAGCGATTTACAGTGATTTATAGCACAAAGAATTGTTCTTTCGCGTACAATTTTCGACTTTCAGAGACCGGCTTGCAGAGCATGTCGTCTCGACGTGATCTCCAACGGAACAGACCATATGAGCGTAATGTGCGCGATAAGCACAGGTGCGACGGCGCTGCAATCGCGTACGCGGCGACATCTTATGGAGTTATTTCGTAACCGATCGATTACATATCGGAGCGTGATGTCGATAACGGAACAGTGGGTCAACACAAAGATCCACAATTGTGAAGTACAAGCACTTTTTGATCCCGGTGCCACACGAACAGCGATCGGACCGATCGCACCGCAAATAGCAGCAGCCAGCGGTGAAACCATCACACCGTACACAAGGCGTGGCGCGAAAGTGGCGGACGGATCATACTCGCTGATCATGGTTTATGTCAATCTACCATTTCGAGTGGAGTATGTTGAAAAGCATTTTACGGCGATTGTCATGCCTCAGTTGGATGTCGAATGTCTCCTCGGTGCCGATTTTCTGCGCACGTTCAATGCGGTCTTATATCCACGACAAAATGTCCTACAAGTGGAGGGTACGCAAGATGCGGAAATTGTGGATATAGCTAGCCTCAATACAAGTTAAGTACATTATTCAACGTCGAGCAGAACTGCCAGAGTATACAACGAGGAACGCAAGAAGCTCTATAACCTCCTGGCGACAGTCTTAAAGACGAGCAAAGTACCGTGGGCTGCACCGAGCTGGTGAAACAGCGATATTACTCAATATCGCCAAAAATCGAGGAGGAAATGCACTCGTAGTTAGACGAAATCCTCGGTTAGGGTATCATAAAAACCTCGAATAGTTGGTGGTCGAGTCCCGCAGTGATGGTGAAGAAGAAATATAGGACGTACCGTTTTTGCGTAAATTACCGCAAGTTGAATAAGATAACAGAACCGAACGCTTATCGAATCCCATACATGGATACTATCCTATGGAAGCTGCAAAAGGCACCTTATATAACGACGTTAGATCTCACCAGCGCTTATCACCAAATCCACATGAAAAAGGAAGCATGCCCCCCTGACACCGTTTGCAGTTGCTAAAGGCCATTTTCAATTTAAAAGAATGCTTTCGGTCTCACAGAAGCACCAGCGACGTTTCAAGTACTCCTACATTCGCTGAACGGTGCTGAACACGAACTACGTGCGTTCGCTTACCTCGATGATATTATTATTGTCACCGAGACGTTCGAGAACCGCCTGAAGTGGTTGAAATATATTCTACAGAAAATTCAAGGAGTAGGTCTGACAGTTAGTCGAGAAAAGAGTCATTTCTGTAAGGAAAATGTAAAATATCTCGGGGTCCTAGTGAATCACCAAGGATTCAGACCCGATCCTGGATTACCCTGCGCCCCGAAATCTTAAGCAACAGCGTTGATTGATGGGCATGGCTTCCTGATACAGGGAGTTCCTGTACCATATCGCGACAGGGGCGGAACTCTTGACACACTTAACGAAGAAAAACGCGCACCACGTTTGGGCGGTCGAGTATTAAATGCCGTTTGAACGGCATAAAGGAATAGTCACATATAACACAGCTCCGCAAGAATCTACCGGTTTTAGCCAGCCGCGGCGGTGCTCAACTACGGTCGCCAACCTCAGGCACCACAGTCTATACGACGACAAGAAGATGGAAAAGCCACACAAGAGAAATTGATGCCGACAAGGAGTAACTAGGGGACTCGAATGCCGCAGCTGCCAAGTTTACACCAAGAGGCTGCTCATAACTCTCTCGAGTCGCAACGTAGACTAGCGTGTTATTATAACGATCGTCAGCGCGAGGTCAAATCCCAAGTCGGCGACCGACTATGAAAACGAAATCGCATACTCTCTTCGCTGCTGAAGTGGGCAATAGGTCATACGAACTGCACGACGAAACAGGGATAAGTGACGGTGTCTCGCACGTTTCCGACCTAAAACGAGTTGTGTCGGACGACGTCAGAAACGACCCGGACAGGAACGTTGCGCCGCAAGAAAGTCCTCGGGCTTCGACCACGACAGATGCCCAGAGACGCATCCCGGATCACCCCCGAGAACATCGTGTCGCGATTGAAAATTCCCCGACCGCGCGAACAACGATGGGTCAAAGGTGGGCTCTCATTCGCCACTGAGTTGCGGGATGCCAAGGCCATAGGGAAGGCTGCCTGACAAGCTGAGGCCTCGGTTTTCATAGCCCTAGGATTTCGGTACCCTGTATGGGGAAACCCATGCGTGGGTGGAACAAGTGGGGAGGTACCGTCAGGAGATGGAGGAAGTAGTGGCCACCCGAACACGAATCCAGGCGAAACGCGCTGGACTGAAAGAAGAAGCTCGTCAAGCCCGAGAGCAGGCGGTTGCCATCAAGCATCTTTACGCTGTCGAATATAGAAGGTCGAACAGGCTGTCAAGAACGCGACGGGCTGGCTCGAGCACGTCAAAGGACGCGAACACGATGCAACCCAACCGCAGGAGGCTATCACGATCAAGGCGGCATTTTTCGGAGACTGCCACTACTGCGGAGTATGCGGGATGCCCGGAGTGAGGCACATCGACCTCTGCCCAAATGTCGAAGTACATCTGGTGATACCCGACCGACTATGGGCTGAGGAGGCGACGCGATGCGAACCGCGTCCGAGGCCGTGCATGTACGGAATTCCGCGATAAGGTCGCCGAACGCGACGAAGAGGACTAGGATTTAGACGATGAAGACTGAGCGACGAGCTTCTAAGGAGTATATGTAAAATGCAGCATATACGTACCTATTTGTAATCTCCAAGGAGAATAAAACTCCAATAGAGAGAAAGGAGGCGATAATTTTATTTCCATCTTTCCCATTCGCGTCGAATCCCTAATAATACGAAAACCTCCGGAAAATCGTGCCGTACATCACGAATGATATTAACCACTCCGCTCCGATCCAAACCATACTTTGTTATTTTTTTATCTGTGTGTTCGTCCCATAACGTAATTTTTTTATGTCGGTTGCCAGACTCTCTTGGATTGAGATGGTACCCTGCGCCGGGTACTCAACATCTGGGGTGGGGAGTAAGACGTAAGACTCATTACGACAAACCCCCATGGCCGGCACCGAAAATATTAATCCGCTAGGCTGTTCACAGGTGGCCAGGTTGGATGCCGAGCAGCGAGTCCGGTGCGAGGAAGCGGCAGAGAGGTAGAGAGAGAGAGGGAGAACTCTAGTGACACGCGTACTTACGACGCCGGCTTCGCGAAAAAGAAAAGGAACGAAACGATCCGATTTTGGCTGAAAGATCCCCGTGTGAAAAGTGAAAAGTGAAAGTCGCGTCTCCTCAAAGGCCGATTTATGCCCCTCACGAAGAAGATTTACGCGGATCTATGAAGCCAGAAACTTCGACGGAGTTTTGATCTCGTCAGAACCGGTTAGATCCGAAATACCCTTGCGGTATTATTTATTTTCACTTTCATTCTTCATCTCTCTCTGTCTCGTAAGCTCGACCTGGAGCTTATCTGCGTCCTTCAGCATGAAAACATCGCATTAGGATGCGAAAGATGTAAGTCGGCGCGACGTTGAAATTGTGAAGTTCTCTCCCTTCAGCAGAATAAAGGCCTAATTTATATTGTACCGAATTATTTATAGCGACCTGTTCCTTTCTGGAACGTTCGCCGCACCCAGCTAGTCGGTGGACTAGATCGCAGCGGGTTACGTCCAACCGGACATCACGTTTCTCAAGGTCAACTTTCATTACAATGTTAAGTAGAGTAAGTGTAAAAAATATAATTGACAAAAAGTCCCCCTGAGGCACATCCATTGCGAAGCTGGACAGGAACAGTGAGATTAATTATATAAGCATAATGGACTCTAAGCAAGTTTCAGTTTTTTCCACAGCTGCAAGGGTAACTCCTCTTATACCTTGACAAAGGTATAACGCAGAAGAACGATCGAAAGTAGAAATACCGTTTCCGAAACTGTTCCAAATTTCTAATGAATTTATGGGTGTAGTGGTCTAAACGGTGGACTTGGGTTATTTTTGTACGACTGATTCAAACCGCAATCGTTAATTCGGTTGTATTGTACAATGCAGCTACGGTTAACAAGAAACGTACAAAGGAGTTCGCTCCTGAAATTGCAAAACACTACATCCAAAACGCTGCTTCAAAAGTTGGACGATTGCATAACACATGCAACAAGAGCACAAAAAAATGTTCTGTAATAAATTGTGCAATTCGAACATATAATCATTAGAAAATGTCTGTGTTATAAAATAATTTTGTTAACGTTTTAATACATATACTTAAACTTGATAAGAATCGGTAAACGTCTACAGAAGACTCAAAAAGATAAAGATACTTATTTCCGTACCTTGCATATTTGATTCAAAATTATGATTATCGAAAAGCTAACTTCAAATTCGTAATCAGCGACCTCAAAAACCTCCGAGTAACAAGAGTCAGGCGATTCCTACAATTGGGCAATTTGCAAAATATTGGAGCAATCTTTATGATTTTGCAATGGATTTGACGCCATATTGGGTCCGCCATCTTGAAATTTTTAATTCCGCCGTGCATATTTCGAAAGTATACTCTTTTTATGCACTTTCGGTCAATAGCATAATTATGTATGCATATTTTTTCGAGATGATAAAGGCGATCAAACTTGTAAAAACAGGCATTTTTAGTGGGTTTTTGGCATTAAAACCGCCATATTTAATTTCAGTCAGGGTAAAATTCGTTGTCGCCATCAGAATCTAAAAGAGGAGGGTCAGAACCTAAACAAAAGGTACCTTCGATATAAAATCTTATATTTCTAGTTAAAAATAACATAGCTTGAAAGAGAACGAAAAAAATTTTAGTTTTGGGCGTTAATGGGTTAATATACGGTCGATTTTGCTATTCATTTCATCGTAACATGAGTTCTGTTGAGCGTTAAATTGCTCTGGGCGATCGAAATATAACTGCAATGCAGGAAGTAACACTAGTTGACCGAAGAAGACGCTGCGGAGCAATTAAAGACGCGTTCAATTTTCTTTCCTTATTTTTAGTAGGCGGCTTTAAACAGCATTTGAATGCACCTACCTGAAGCTATAGTGGATGCATTTTCATGTTTGCACATTTAAGTTTCTCATTGCCCATGATTTCAATTTTGTATTTATTACACGTATCCATAGTATATATATATGTACAATTTGGTACGTTTATTAAAGAGAGACAACAACGAGTCTCAGTCAATATACCACCACTAATGCGTATTCATGAATCGTGTAACGAAACTTAAATGAACGAGCGCAACATTGATTGTTGGTGCTAACGTGTGCGACTTATTTCCAACAATGATTAAAATGCCCATATTAAAATTTCAGGTCAAAATAAAAGTGTAACATTTAATGGTTTGTGTGACATAGTACAATCTTTCCAGACCCAACCTGTAAGATGGAAAGTATGCCAACCGAAACGGAGATATTTCCAGCAATCTTTGTCATAGACGAATGTATCAATGTCGTTGACAGCTAGTGGGCAGCGCCATTTTACAAGACGTGAAGTAGCATTAACCTGACGTGGAAGAACGTCGTGGCGAATATGCGTGGATGACTCGGTCGACAAGGCCGCAACGTCTTTTTCTAGCACAATATTTTACTTTTCTTGCCTGATGTAGAATCAGAAATGAATAGCTCGATCAAAGATCGCCGCTAGAGAGAGAGAGAGAGAGAGCCAGGCACAGTGTCCTTCACTTTTCTGGTATCGTGGTCCTGGTCCCTTTCATCGTTGCTCTTGATCTGCTGCCTGGGTGCTGAAAACAGAAAGTTCCGTTTCGTTCATGTCAGATTTTAATTTAATTTTTCCATGAGCAATTCTTGAAGCACTACGCTTACGTTCTTTTTGTTTGTTTAACTGATACTTCACGGGATCATTTTTAAGTTGTTGTCTTCTTTTTCTCTGCGCTTCCCTCCTTTTTCTCAATCGTTCTTCACTGAGTTTTGTCAGCATTATTTTCTAAGTTATAACATGATATTTTAAATCATAGTGATACATGTTTAAATTTTTATAAAATTCGAGCATAGATGTAGAATAAAACAGATACCTTACGTATTTTTGTAGATATCAAAATATTATTTCTTTTCTGACGATATAAAAGAGTTTCCTTTTTGTATAGAGGTTATGTATTAAAGCTCTGTCAATCGACCAATATCCGGATGTCAGACGACTCTGAATGTAGTTTCAAATCGCATTCGCAAACTATACGAATATTGCCCAATAAAAAACAGCAAAATTCGAAATGTTTCGGTCGATCATTTTAAATTCGTCATGTTAAGTTACTGAATTTTGTCTTTAGGTTCGCAAACGGCTAAATAAATAATGCTCATTTTTTCATTTTGAATTGCTACTTTAGATTCGTAATCAGCGACCTCAAACCCCCCGGAGTAACATGATTCAAGCAAAAATGGACTTCGTATTGATAGTGCCCTAACCCGAAATTCCCCGAGCAACACGATTTAAGCTATGAAAAGCCATTTTGGATTTTTAAAATCTGATATCAAATTTATAACCAGCGATCCTAAAAACTCCCGAGTAGAGTATTGCAAGCAATTCGTTTAATTTTGCAAAACTCGTCCGACATATTGGATCCGCCATTTTGAATTTTTAAAAACGGATTTCGCATTTGTAATCAGTAGCCCCAAAATTCCCCGAGTAACATGATCCAAGCAATGAAAAGAAATTTTTTGAAAACTCGTCCGCCATATTGGATCCGCCATTTTGAATTTATGAATTTTGACTTCAGATTCATAATCAGCGACCTCCAAAATAGCTCTGTAGCAAATTTCAAATGAATCGTACGTCAGGAAAAACAGTATGATAGGAAACTAAAAGGCTTCGGTTATGAAAGGCTTCGGAAATGTCTAAATATTGTTATTTTCTAGTGCTAAAGATGGATATAGTGAAATCTAAGAATTTGTTCATATAAAGCCATCAAAGATACATACATAGTTCACGTAGCAAGGTTTAAGCGGGTAAAATTACCTTGTTATTGACCAAAAACAGAGGCTTCGGTTATGAAAAGAATTGTTACTCGCGAAGAAACATGAACTTTAAGAAGTTAAAAAGAGTAAAAAACAATAAACTAACAAAAATTTCCAAATAGCATAATAATCTGTATATCCAAAACATAAAAGTTAATGCTGTGAAAGTCATTATTTATATTGTTGGATACTATTTAACCGCAATATTATATTATAGGGCTATTTTTGGGAAAAATTGATATCAACTTTCAAGTGCCGGTTTGAGAACAAAAATTGTAAAATATACTATCTTTAAATCAGTGAAAAAATAGTTAATATATGCAAGTTTATGAAATAATTTACACAATGTTGCAAAAACAAAAATATTATAATAAAATTCTATTGCGAAACTACAATATAATGGTGGCGACATGTATCTGGGTCCCTTTCAGTAGAATCACCCATATATACCTTACATACTACATAACTTATATACTACATTACTTAAGTAACTTACAATAAGAAAAAAGAATATTAAGAAATATTCTTTCTTTATCACATACGCCACTTACACCAAGTTCTTGTACCTGCTATATTTATTCACAATGGTCGGTACTGAATAAGAACACAAAAAGATTGCAAGATAAAGTCACAGAGGATGTAAGGTCCCGCAGGCGAGACGGTAAAGAGTTCTAAAATCTAATGGCAGTGAGCTAGAACGAGTGTGTGAAGAAGTTGGAATGAGCAATGGGGAGCATGTATTCAGAAGAGTGTAAGCGAGGTGAACGGCGAAGAGAGTTGTTGGTGGGAATAAATTTGGATGAAAGATAGGTCGGTTGAGATGAGTTGATGAATGAGATTAAGAAAATACTGTTTTCTGGATGTAATAATCAGCCAATTTGCACTCCTTCTATACGGTTCAAGACGATCGTCACATCGGAGTCGATAGATATATCTGAGAGCGGCATTCTGCAGGCGTTGCAATTTGATGTTCAGATAACTAGAAAAGTCTGTCATAACAAGAGTGGAGTAATCAATCTGAGGAATTACTAGTGAATTCAAAAGATTGAGCTTGATAGATAAGGGAAGGTAATGAGCCGCGAAATTGTAGTCTGTGAAGAACATGGTTAACATTTGAGGAGATTTTATTTACGTGACGATTCCATGAAAGTTCGGATGTGATTGTAACACCATCAGATGGTCTTATTTATACTATATCCGTCCCAACAATGACCGGTGGTAGTAGAAGTATATTAATAGATTACACTTTTTGGGTAGTCCAATGATAATCGCCTGGGTTTTACAGGTGTTTAATGTAAGTCCATATTCGTGGGCCCATTTGACCAGTTCGGCGATGTCGCTATTTATTAGCTGGATGGTATCGTTTATTAGGGTTGATAAGGAAAATTGTATGTCATCGGCAAAAATAAATGTGATGTCACGACAGCACTGAGGCCTAAAGAAGAGGGTGTTAATGACACTTATGAAGAAGATAGGTCCCAGATTGGTGCCTTGTCGTACACCTGACGTAGTAAATTCGGATGGTGATGACTAACCATCAAGTCCAATTATAGATTCAGATCGACCCGATAGAAACGAGTGTATCCATTTGAATGGTAAGTCCTCGAAACCAATCTCACGCAAGGAGTTTGTCAAGAAATGGGGACCGTAGATTACAAGAAGTCTCGAGGAAAACCACCATAAAAATTATCTTATATTAGATCAGCTGGCCCAAATGTGAGAACACTTTGGGACCGCGTCCTTGTTCTCACTCTCACACATAACCTTGTGGAAAACCCGTCATAAAACTTATTAAACACCAGAGAAACTCTCTTAATTTCATTTTTCTAGAAGTTTCTTTTTCAAAATATTCTAAAATTTATATATTTTATTAACAAAAGAATCATCTTTATTCATTTAAACTAAATTGTTATAATGTACTGTTTTAAAATTGCTTCATTCAAAGATTCAAAAATATAGTTAATATGAAAATATAGATAATAATGGATGCTTCTCTTGTAATACTTTTATTATTAATTAAATTTAAGCCGTATCATTTAACATTTATATAGATCCTCGCCTTTTAATATCCGAACTATATTTTAACTGTTAGATCGAAACACACCCTTCCCTTGACTATTAGTTACAATAATATCTTCTTCATTATTAATAACTATTGCAGAAACCGTCTTCAATTACATTTCGAAATATCTCTTACCATAGGCGAATATTAATATTAAATAACATTTAAGTTTTGTTTCGTTTATAATTCGCGTATTCAATCGCACTTATAAATGCCTGTTTCAAATTATGTAACACTTATTAATATTAATGATCCACTTGGAAATAATGTTGATAACTACCTTAATTAATTTTCGTAAATAATATTATTTCGCTATACTCTTTTTGTTTAAATCCAATGTTCATTAACATCGATAATTAGTTTAGGCACAAGGCAGTAACGGTTTGTGCGTTAATTAATTCTGTACTTATTATTAATTAATTATTATTGTTAAATATATAAAATTGTATTCGCCTTGCCTCGGTGACAGCTCGCTCGTGTAGCCCCTCCCTTTGCCGTTTTTCCGAGGATCTTGCACCCTTACACCTCAAGAAAGCTCCCCATTGGCCCTTACACAAGGGTCCGAGTTCCACCCCAGACACTACTCGTGTCTCTATAAAAAGAGGCCCCCTCACCCTGCTCAGCAGCCAGTCAACTGTGGAGTTACCATTGCCGTCTCCTACGTATTTAGTGCATCGTTAGTGTTGCCAACCCGCCGCCAACCAGTAACCAGCCGTCAGTCGCTAGCCGCCAGCCGTGAGTCGCCAGCCGCGAATCGTCAGCCGCGAGTTATCAGAGTTATCAGTCAGGAGGACTCGACAATCATAATATCCAATTGCGAAGAAGAAAATCCTGAATGATGAGTAGGTTCGAAAGGCACAGAAAAAAAGGGAGTAGTCCTGAATAAAATCCTTAAGATATTTAGAGTCGAATGTATTACCTAATAAGTTGCAATTTAAGTCTCAGTTACGATTATGTTTTTGTATTTATAAATATTAACATTATATTTATCTAAAAATTCTGCAAAAAAATCCCTCTGAGGGCGTCGATAAATAACAATATACAGTATATTCTTGGAAGAAGATTTAATATCCAGAATAAAATATTCTGGGGTGTTAATACTGTCATTTAATGAGCACTCTAGTATAGCATACGATAAAGATTTGTGAAGGTAACATGCGACGCCTCCACCTTGAATAAAGCGAGTCTGCCCATCCACACGAATTGCACGATCCTTTCGGACTAGATTATAGTTTTTAATCTGAACACACGAAGAGTCGATGAAAGGTGTCAACCACGTTTCAGTGACTGCCAAAAGGTGTGTCGTACAATCTGATAATACATTTTCTACATCGTGGAGGTGCGCACGCATCGAATTAACATCAAGACTAGAAATTTTTAACGAAACCTTAGAATTTGACGAACACATATAATTTAAAATAGATTTATTCGGAATGCTACACACACTGTGATTGTCAAACAATCTTACTGAGATCTTGCTCTGTAGCAATCAACAGCAGGAGAACGCCACCATCTTTACGAACGAAAACATTTCCATATCTCGCCCAAACACGTTTGTAACCTGCATTTTTGGCCGCTAGTTTTGCTTTTCTTAGTAGACTGTACGACGATGAGGGCAGGAACTCGTTGATGTAGATCGGTTTAGCCGCGTTACTTTCATCGGATAGTTCCGGGAAAAGTTTTTGAACAGTGACTTTTCCAAGCTTCGGCTTATCATCCACAATGAAGTTACGCACTTCCACGGATTTAAAGTGGACTAAAATGGCAAAATATTGGCCAGGGGCAGATTGACTAATTGCGGTGGAATACGAAGGCGATTGTCGCTTGAAATCAATTTTTCGAACCAAAAGAACATCGTTAAACAGGCCGGGTAATTTTAAGTGTGTTAGTACACGAACTATAATATCATTGTACGTCAAGTAGCAATGATTTGGGATGCCATTTATGATGAGATCCGCCGTTGGTCGTGCAATGGCATTAGCATGTTTAATATATTCCACCTCGGCTCGAAGGGCATTGCACGCAGTAGTATTCTGCTGCACCGTAACCGCTAACGCATCAAGTTTGTCACATGTAGCTTTTGTATCGGCTTTTACGGCAGCAATCGCTTCCATTAATTGGGCGAACTGACTATTGTCCATGACAGTTGACGGCGCTCGAACGGCAAAGTAGCCAATGCGGGTGGTACCGGCGAAAAAGCAGAATTTGCCGATAGTATTCGGGACGGTGCTACTACCGATCTCTGCGAGGAGTTCGAGAGAGAAGAAGAACTAGGCAACGCAAGAGAGGATGATTCGCGGGCGGCTGCAGTGCGTGCGGCGGTAAGCGACGGAAGGAGTAAGTGCAACAAAGAGCGCACGAAACAGACGTACTCCGATTTCCCGCGAATAAATAATCGTCCGCACGACTCGTGAAAACACTTGCCACACGAGACACTTTACGAAGTTGATGACCGGTTTGTGGCACTTACTCACCAGAAACTGAGAGAGAGAGAGAGAGAGAGTTAGAGAAGGTTTGTTAGCGGGCGTCAGTGAGGGAGTGAATGGGTGCGTGAGTGTCAGCGAGGGTATGTGTGTGCACTGATAGCAATTTTAAGCCTGGCGCTAGGCCAGTTTATAAAGGCGTCATTAAGGATTAAGGGGGATGTTTTATACGTTGATTCCCGACCATCTCAGCACTACATTAAAATACAGTTTAACGCCGTGCTTCATAATCACAGCGCAGTACCACCCCGAGAGCGCGTTCAAACTTCCAAGACGGTGCGATTAGAACACGCCTAAGACTATACTCGTGGATGCCCCTCCTGGACGCAACCTTCAGAAATTTCTATCAGTGTGTATAAGTGTGTATGGATGAATGTATATATGTAAGTGTAGAATGGGTATGTAAATATATAAAGTTACGCTCTGGGGTAGGTGCTTGCTTGTGCGTGTGAACGAAAGGGAAAGAGAGTGAGAGAAAGAGAGAGGGAGAGAAGAAAGTATAAATGTAAGAGATAATAGAAATTATAAAAAATTATACGAAATATATTTTAGAATAATGTAACTGAAAGTCCTTGTGAGCACATTTGTGAAAGCATTATAATAAATAATAAAAAAACAGTATAAATTTCAAATTTTAGTAAAATCGATCTAGCCGTTTTTGAGAAAAGCCATTATTTAAAGATAAAAAATTTTCATTTTCTATTGACTAATGCCTATACATATTGTATTTAAGATGATAATAGATACATATATTTTCGAGCAAAGTATGCAGACATAATATAATATAGGTTCATGCTTTACGAAAAAATAGATTGGTTTGAAATAGGAAATAAATTAATTGAAAGGTAGGAATTTTGGTAGTGCGGTCGTTGGACAAGAAAGAAGAATTTAATTTATGTTTCAGCCACAATGTTGGAGCTCTTCAAAAATGTGTTGTCTACAATTAAAAACCACAATCGAAGGTTTATAAAAAATTAAATTTAACTAATGTATATATGAGCAGAGTTCGGAAGTAACGCGTTACCTGTAAAGACGTTACTCGATTCGGCACTTTTGTCGTTACTTTCGTCGTTACTTTCGTCAATGCTTACACCTCGTTTTAAAATTACATTGACTAGAAGATGGCAATCAAATAGAAAAAGCTCTACAAATCTTTCGAAATGTGTTAAATAAATAAAAAAGTACGAATCATGCAAAAAACACAGTTCCTGAGGAATATTCCAGAGTCGAGCACGAGGGGTTCTTTAATTTTAAAAGTTTAAAGAAAAATTACTTACTTATAAATATTGGATGTATACAGTCAATTGATCACGTGGTGAAATAATTTATTAAACTGTATTGAAATGTTGGGTAAAACAGAGATATACCGTTAAATTTACTTATATTTCAGTAAACTATGATAGACTGCTCATCGTGCAAACCATGTAATTAGGCTTGTCGTGGCCAGACGCTACTTCGCACTTGCGGCACCCGTAATATGTGATGTGAACTCTCGAAATTATGAAGTATATTTATATGTGGTTAGGTATACCGCTAGGTATACCAGTAGGGTTTCCTCTTTTTTTTTTATTATATGCTCTAAACGTATCCGTAAGCCGCAAATTTATCGTGAACGAAATATTCTTTCTCTTTAAAATGAAGAAAAAATGATTTTTTGTTAATTTTTTATCGAGATACGAAAGGATGAAAATGAAAAAATAGAAGCATGCAATCGTACTATACTCAGAGGACTTATTTTTTTGATAACCACTTTTAATGTATTTTTTTTTGCATATACGCTCTTCAGTTGCCATTTTATTGAATATATTATCTTATTCGTTATAAAATGTTGTATTTTTCTGATTTTTTCAGATTTTTACAAATACCCGAAATTTTGAAATATTAACTTTGAAATTTTTGGTTGAAGGTGAAGTTAAAATTGAAAATACATATTTTTAGCTTAAAGCTCGTCAAAAAACCTACAAAAAATGTAAGACAATATTTTTTAATATCATCGTTTTGCGTAAAAAATAAAAATACCGCAAACGACTGAATATAAAAAAAAATCATTAAATAAACTATAACATCGTTTATCATTGGTATTTTTCGATTATACATTATATAAATGACTACATTTTCATTACTTTTTCAATACACAAATTCAATATCGTCATTAAATAGCTAGTAAATAATCCTTGCTGGAAAAATCGAATATCATATCATATTCGGACTTATCATTTTGTGCTCTTTCCGAATCGGTGAGAAAAAATAGGAGTTTCCATTTAAAAAAACAAACTTGACCTTGAAATAACCTTCAAGGTCTTGTTCAAAGTCGAATTCAATATCGACATTAAATAGCCAGGGAAAATCCTTCAACTTTTGTCTGAAACATTTTCCTCGAAAATGCACTCCCGCGGAGTTAATTCGTAGTTCTGGGACTGAAGGTCAAATATGCAAAAATAGTTGACATTGATCCGTTGACATGCAAGCATTTACAAAAGGTTCAGATCACCTTCCCAGATGCAATGGTCTACCGAACATGGGCGACTTTGAAGGTATTATCGTTATTAAGGACGCTGAAAGGTCAAAATCTCGAAAATTACTTACCAATTTTGTAAGTTTTGGACACAGTAAGTAAGTTTGTAAGTTTATCACAATGCCACTCACTATTGTTATCATGTGCGAGTATAACTTTAGGAACGAAGAGGCTAGGAGCCTAACTCTGATAATCAAGCACCCCGAATAGTGAGAGGCAAGAAGACTCACTTTGATAATCAAGCACCCCGAATAGTGAGAGGCAAGGGGCTCACTCTGATAATCAAGCACTCCGAAGGGAACATAATGCTATTACGTCCATGTCGTTGTTCCTGGATAGTGCTAAACATAGGAAACTTATAACTCTGCAAAAATGGGTGTCATTATTGGGAGGTCGGGTTTATCGAGCTGTAAATGACTATTCAACTTCCGTAATTCAGAGTAAAAAGTTCATGTCCAAAATTTACAAAAATTATAAAAAATGGAGTAATTTCTGAGATTTTGACCTTTCAACGACCTTGATAATGGTAGTGTCTTCAAAGTCGTTCATGTTTGGCAGACCATTGTATTTCGGAAAGTCATCTGAACCTGTTATAAATGCTTGCAATGTCAACGGATACAATGTCAACTATTTTTGCATATTGGACTTTCAGTGACCTGGAAATTTTTACAGAATAACCATTTTATACGTAAAATTTCCCGCTCTTTTCAAATCCGGGATAAAAAAAGGTTCCCATGTAAAAATGTTATCATAACTCTCATTTGAACTTGAAAATGATTAAATGCACTAGTACCATTGTGTGACCCCCTTCACCTCTAACAACTTTTGTCTGAACCATTTTTCGGTCTCTGTCTTAGGTGCAGA
The DNA here is from genome assembly GCA_030407085.1 of Trichopria drosophilae. NCBI lineage: Eukaryota > Metazoa > Arthropoda > Insecta > Hymenoptera > Diapriidae > Trichopria > Trichopria drosophilae. The sequence continues at coordinate 107,440,168 of CM059582.1, forward strand.
GAATTTTAACTGCATAGCGCAAAATGGCCCACCCTGTATACAGGGTGTTTCTTTGAACTTAAAACTGTCAAAGATCTCGAAAAATAGGCCCTCTATGAAAAAATGTTAAGAATTAAAATTTAATGGGTCTAAGGTGTACATGCAGTAATATTAAAATTGGTCCCTCCATACCGCCCCTGAGTGCAGTGGTGGGGGAAAGTTCAAAATCTTAAATGGGAACCCCTATTTTTTATTGCATATTCAGATTGTTTAAATAAAAATGCGTATAATTTGACTGAAACATTTTTCTCGTTTCGCGACAGATGGGACTGTAATCGACGAAATTTAATTTTCCTTCTTTTTACTGTTATTGAGAATACACGCTTACGATTCTGCAATGCTCAAAATTAGTCTTAAAGCAAAATTTTCAGATTTTGAATTACTTACATTTCAATTCTCTCACGATTCGAGGTACTTAGGGAATCAACGTTTAATTAAAGTAAGGGTTCAAAAATGATGAACTTCGGCTTCAATGCACTTATTAATCCGTAATTCAAATGAACTTATGCAACGGAAAAGTGTATCTTCTTGAATTTCAGTACATGCACTTGTAATTCGATCAATCATATTCTCACGTGTTGTTGGTTTTTCTTTGTACACTTTGTCCTTAACCCATTAACGTCAAAAAGGGCACTTTTCAGAATCCAATTTCAATAGAGAATTTCGTAATAAAACCGAAGTTTTAAAAAAATCAAAGAAACATGTCCTTCTATTTCCGCAGTCCAAATATGTCTAAAATTTCAATTTATTTATAATTTTTTCATAAATAAATAAAAAATACGATTTTTTCAGGGAAACTTTTTTTAATTTCAACTTCTGTCCCCGATATCGGGTTTTAAATGACTTAAAATGTATCAGAATCGTGGACGCGATAGTTGTACTTAATAGTTATGCTGGTGGATTTTTTAAATTTGCGGTTCCGCGACCAAGATGGCGGTCTAATCGAGAATATTCTTTCCACGTATTCGCGTATGCAAATATAGCATGTTTTGAAAAAGAATCTATGTGAGACAAAAACGTATTATTACGTTTTTGAGGTCGCTTATCACGAATCTGAAGTCAGAATATTGAAATTCAAAATGGCGGATCTAATATGGAGGGCGAAAATTCGTTAATCGCCTCTATTTTTATGAAACTTAGTACTAAGGGGTAATTGAGGTCGCTGATCACAAATCTGGAGTCAGAATTTTGAAATTCAAAATGGCGGATCCAATATGGCTGGCGAAAATTCGTTAAGCGCCTCTATTTTTATGACATTCAATACTAGGGGGTAATTGAGGTAGCTGATCACAAACCTGGAGTCAGAATTTTGAAATTCAAAATGGCGGATCCAATATGGCGGGCGAAAATTTGTTAATCGCCTCTATTTGGATGAAACTTAATACTAGGGGGTAAGTGCGGTCGCTGATCACAAATCTGAAGTCAGAATTTTGATATTCAAAATGGCAGATTAAATACGCCGGAAGAAATTGAGGATCGTATAAAACTATGTACTAAGAGCCACAGCTGATTTCTTACGAAAATACTCTTCGAACTCAAAAGAACATGCTAATATGTCGGATAAAAAAATCGTATTTTTTATTTATTTATGCCAAAATTATAAATAAATTGAAATTTTAGACATATTTGGACTGCACCATTGAAAAGAGCGACCTCGAAAATAGTACGACATGTTTCTTTAAAATTTTTTTAACTCGGTTTTATTACGAAATTCTCTATTGAAATTGGGTCCTGAAAAATGTCCTTTTTGACGTTAATGGGTTAAGATAGCCCACAAAAAGAAATCTGGTGAAGTAAGATATGGCGATCATGAAGGTCCATTGATCGGACTGCTAATAGTGTGCCGGACAACCATCATATTGAAACCACATGTTCTGCCGTATTTCTAAGTTCAAGTCTTTAAGCAATATTGGCAGTTCATTTTCCAAAATGTCTCGATACTTTGGACCATTTAAGCGGCCTCAATAATGTGAGGACCTATCAGTTTGTTGCCAATTATCCACACCATCCGTTGATAGCCCATGGACGCTGGTATTCAACTTCACGAAGCCACTTCGGATTTTCCGTACTCCAGTAGTCCATGTTATGTCAATTAACTATTCCATGATTTGTAAAAGGCGACTCGTCAGAGAATAATACATAAAAAAAATTAGGGATTTTGTTGTACTTGTTCACGTGATCACTGACAAAAAGCTACCTGATTTTCAAAATCAATACCGTGCAGTTCTTGATGTAAAGAGTGATACGGATGAAATTTAATACGTTTTAAAATTCTCCAAACACTGCTCTGGATTATTCCGGAATCACGACTAATATCTCGGATGTTAATGTGAGGATTATTATCCACTGCAGCTAATACTGCAATTTCATTATTTTCCCCAGTGACTGTTCTTTTACGGGTGTTTTTCTTAGGCTGAACACTTCCATCTGTAGTAAATTTTCTAACAGCATCATAAAAATTTCTTTGAGCTTTCCCATACACCAGAACAATTTCAATTTTTTCTTGTACAGTTAGATACTCCATAGTAAAGTAGTATACGGAATAATCTTTGATCTAACACCATAATACCAGAGCTAAAATGTAGAAATATTCAGGAAACACTGCTAACGTAAACGTATTACTTAATAATGACGTTGAAACTAACAAAATAATCGCCAGCAGGAGATTCGAACACGAACGTAAATATACCCGTGTTTGTTCACATTCGCGCTGGAATCTCCTGCAATAACCTGCCAATTTCAGTGTCATAGATAATAATTACTTCTAAAAACGGACGTACAAGTTACCACGTTTTTCAAAATAATAATTACTAAAAGGCGTTTTTGAAGGTCAATGAACTAATTATTTTGGAAAGGAATATAATAGATTATTAAAAAATTAAGAAAGAGGGGAAACAAATTTTTTAAAAATTAAAAAAAGGGGGGAAAACATTTTTTTTTTAATTATAATTTAAAAATTAAAATTAAATCTTCCAATTAAATAAAATATGACGTTTTGGTCACTTAATACGTGGCCCTCTTCAGGAACTTCGACCCGGTGAAGGGTCGGCTATTCCTTAATACTCGTTCGTTTACTAACAGCTTTCAATTATATTATAAAATTATATCGATATTTGGGGGTCCAATCATATTTAGGTCCAAGTGGCGTCGATAGATATGTTACAACAATATAGTGTTTCTTATATGTATATGAACATTGAAAATGAGCATTTTCAAAACTTCGACCCCGACAACAGGCCAGCCGAAGTATTAATAACTAAAAGTTGCAAAACACTTACATCATGCACTTGTATTGTAATAGACTATTCGATGTATATTACATGTTTACTGTGTTTTGCTAATTACTGTCTATATTATTATGATCTTATATATATACGTATAATTCGTCAAAGATATCTTGAAAATGTCGCAAGATCTCTGACGGATATCTTTTAGATATCTATAAGACATCTTTTAGATATATCGAAATAGTTATTTTCGTATTGTGACGTAGAGTTAATCTCCAGTAATTTATGTGTGAGCTTTGGAAACAATAACAAAGCCGTAAATTGCATCAGTAAACAATAGATTCCTTTCGGCGTATCCCGAGAAATTATCGGGAACGACCTTGTTTACGTTTCTTCCCAACCGATCTCCCTGAATATTGCGATGTGGATTTATGATTGTAATAGTTCGTTGCATGATTAATACGAATGTATACTTATGTTTATCTTTTCAGCATTTGTGATTCTCTCTATGGTCTTCCCCCCGTATTCCCCTACGGGCCGATAATTACGTTGGCCTAAGAAAGTGTTGTCGTCCCTGGAATAACTAATATTTGAAAATACCGGGAAATAAATGACGTACTTTTCCAGCTATTTTTTAACGCTCGTTGATAATATTTAGTAATTCGAAACTTAAATATTAATTCGCTAATTAGAGTCGGGTACGGAATTTAGAATTCTTTTTATCAAAATAAACTTTCTAGTCATTTCAGATCTAGTTTTCAAGATTCAATTTAATTTTAGGAAACTTCAGAAAAATTTTACATTGTCTCACAATAGTGAGGAACGAAGTTTAAATTCAATTAATTTTGAGGTTGTGTCCCGTTTTTCGATTTAATAGCAAATCTCCCGGAAGAGTTAAGTTAGTTTGGTACATTCAATTTAAAACGTTTTAACGACTTTCGCGATTTCAGGTACAGGATTTCCCCCTCCCCTAGCAGCAAACCATAGAGAGACACGCAGCTCCGGCAAGTGAGTCGAAATAAATTTCGATTGATTTATTACGTATTGAGATAATTAATATAATTAATATATATTGTATGTACCAGTGCGGCAACCCGAAAAATGTTCTAGCACATCCGTCCTGTCGCAACGCGCGATCCCCCCTACCCTTCGCGGTTTGTACTATAGCAACCGTTGTTGAGGTGTCGGTTGTGACAGATAACTGTCGCGCGCCTCTATAAATAACAAGTTTTGGCATCTGGGAAGCCCGCCCCCTTTTTTCTTCTTTTTTGATTTTTGTTGTTGTTGCCTTCGCTCTTGCTCTTATTCTGCGCCTATTTTGAGAGCTTTTGGCTATCGGTCCGCGGAGGCCGAAATTGCACTCTCTTTATATTTTTTTGCTTTTGGTTTTTTTTTTTGCAACGTGAGTAACACGTCCCCGAGCGCCAGATATCCGGTTTTGAACCCATATCAGCGAAGCCGAGTTTTTTTTAACTTCATATTCGTTTTTGTGCATAAGTTGGACCGCAGGTCGTTCGATTTACGAATCCGGCAGATCGACGTAGAATCTCAAACTGCGCGGTGACCTTGAGGAGCGTCCGAACTTTTTCTTCTTTTTTCTCTCTCTCGTTCATTTCGGGACAATGGATACATTCTTATCCACTCCTACGTTAACGGTGGTAACCCCCACCACTATCTCGGGACACCCGTCTATTACCACGACACCCGTGGCATTCTCGGCTACCGCGACTAACGTCACCCCCTCCCTCGCGGCGGGGCAACAAATCGCCAGCATTGCCCAAATCTCGGCAATACGAGCGGAGATCTACAGAATAGTCGATCTACACGACCTTATCGGTAGATGCGATAAGGCCGAACTCCTGATCTCCGGATCAGTAGAGGTAATCCGGGATCGGCTGGTACGGTACACCATTTTGCGGTGATTCCCGGATACCCCGGTCGAGTGGAACGCCAGTGCGGATGAGCGCGGTGACCAACCCCCCTATACGGTGTCCGAAGCTGTAGGTTGCCCGATAATAGGGACCGTTTTGGGTGATTCAGTGAATGCGACCTACCCGGGTCACGCGGAATATCCGCCGACGCCTCGTCTAGGAGCTTTCGCGTTCGCCAACCAGGGATTACCGTCGAACCGATCGCGCGCCTACTATCGGGACCCGATCTCGTTCGGAGAGGAGAAAAGTTTTCGATTCCCGATGGCGGACACCTCCATGCACCCAGCTGGTAGAATCGATCATGCGCCCGTAGTCCCCCCTCGCGACGACCGCCGCGAAGACGACCCTCAACCAGAAGGTGGTGCCGTGAACGGCTATAACCCTTCTAATATACTAATCGGGAATGACCCTGCACAAGGTGGGTCACGTGACCCGACCCAGTCGGCTCCTGAGTCTTTCCGACCGAGTGCTGTCTCGTGTGGAACACAGGATGTACCGCAGCCCTCACGGGCGGGTATTTTCGGTCCCTCACCTCGTGATAATTTCGACTCGTGTCAAGTGGACCCCTTTCGTCCAATGGCAACGCGCCAACTCCCACCTCGTCGCTCAACCGCGGGTTCGTCGAGCGTGCACTTCCCGGCAGATCTAACTTACGATTTATCGCCTCACCAACCTCGTTATAATAGCACTCGGGTCGGCCACCCCTCCTCCTCTCATCGCGTCGAGGGCAATGCGTCACAGGCAGGAGGGTCATTCAACCCCAGCTTGTCAATGTCCAGCGTTCGTTGGCACAAAACCGCGATCGAACACTGGAGGACGCATGGGCCACGCTATTCAGGTGAGGAGGGGGAAGATGCCGAGGAATTCCTCGTCAAATTAGGTGAATATGTCACCAGTCGGGATTTGACAGAGGAAGACCTCCTGCGCGCCCTACCCGAAGCGTTTAGGGAATCGGCCCTTAACTGGTACCGGGTGGAAAAAGACAGTTGGAGTACCTACTCCGGGTTCGTGCGATATTTCCGCGATGCCTTTGGCCAACGCCATCTGGAAGCCAGCATCAAGAGGGAGATTACCCTGCGCACGCAAGGGCCCGAGGAGCCCATTCGGGAATATTTAGTCTCCCTACGCAGTCTCTTTAATTTACTTACGTTCTCCCCGGCTCTAGAGGAACAGATGGACATCGTGGTACAGACTCTACGCCCCGGTCTCGCACGAAAAATCGAGCGTGACTCCGTGTACGATTTTTCCGACCTACTGAGAATTGGTCGACAAGTGGAAGGGGCTGCAAATCAGGAGAGGGTATATCGGCCCCCTCCCGCGGCTAATCAATCGGCCTTCCTCGCTTTTGCGTAGACGCCGAAGACGAAGCGGGGGAAGGAAAAGCTGGCCCTTGCTACCCCTACCGTAAAGCCGGCTCCGAAGCAAGCCGCAGCCCCCGCGCCCTTGCAGCCGCCCTCCCCCATGGGAGAGGAAGCTGCGCCGGTAATGCGGGCCTCGAGCAATAGAGTTCCAAAACAACTCCCTTCGTTACAACCTTCGGGAACCTCTGGTACGCCTCCGTTCCAAAGGCCACCTCGTCTGATGGACGTGGCGCCGAGGAAACCTCCACCTCCGGTGACCACGTCACCTCCGGCACGTAATCCCGTCCGTTGCTATAATTGCAAGCAGTCGGGTCACGTGTATCGCGAGTGCCCCCACCCATTGGGATACTTCTGTCGCATCTACGGCTACCCAGGCCGAGATGCAAATAATTGTCCGGCGTGCGCACGTAAAAGGTAGGGAAACTGCTAAAGGGGGGGGGGGGCGGAGTCCCCGAGACCCCCCCTAGCACATCGGTCTTCACGCCCGCTTCAGTCGCGTGATACGGCTAGCAAAGCTGCCGTACAGCGGTTTTCCACCCTTCGTACTCCCATCATATCAAATAAAAAATTTGCGTCAATTGATTCATGTGAAAATAATCCCGGGATTGTAGACTCAGATCCCCGTCTCCACTTACGTCTTGCCTTAAACGGAAATGTTATAAGGGCTCTTGTAGATACGGGAGCTTCGCGATCATATTTAGGGGTTGTATGTCACGAGATCGTCTCCTAGTTCTTGAGACCCAGCAAAGAGCAGTTTAAGGTCGCGAATGGGGCGGTAGTCCCCCTAAACGGTATCGTTACCCTCGCGATGAATCTCGATGGTCAAACCAAGAATTATGACATTTGGGTTGCCCCTATCCACTATGCATGTGTATTGGGTATGGATTTCATGCGGCTATTCGGTCTCAAGTTAGATACCGATAGCAATTCGTGGAGTAGTCGGGTAGGCACCCCCCACTCGCTAACGGACACCAGTATTCCGTTAATGGCCCAAGCAGTAGATGAGTGCGCTGGCTTGGTTCCCCCCTCCAAAGAAGCCGCTCCGCGGCTAAGGAGGCTGCTTAACCGCTATTATCCCGCGAATAGCACCCCTACTATCGGTGTAACGCGCCTCACGCAGCACACCATTGACGTACAGGGCCATCCCCCTATTCGCCAGAAGGCTCGTCTACTTTCCCCCTATATGTTGAAGGGGGCCCAGGAAGCAGTCGATGAGATGCTGAGTGACGGCATCATCGAGCGTTCTGCGAGCCCCTGGATGATCAATCCCGTTAGAGTCCGGAAGTCGAATGGGACGTTTCGATTTTGCGTCGACTTCCAAGACGTTAATAAGATAACGAAGAAAGATGCATACCCTCTTCCCTCGATGGACAGGATTCTGTCAGGGTTGAGTCGTGCCCAGTGCATCACCACGCTCGATCTCAGCCAGGCCTACTTCCAAGTACCGCTAGAGTCTGGCAGTCGGCCCGTCACCGCTTTCGCCGTCCCCGGTCGCCGGTTGTTCCAATTTAGGCGCATGCCTTTCGGACTCACCAACGCACCTGCGACGTTTCAGCGATTGGTGGACCGCCTCATCGATCCCGCGTGGGAGCCCCACGTATTCGCGTACCTCGATGATATCATCATCGCTACGGACGATGAGGAGGACCACTTCCGCTACTTAGAACTTGTCCTGAGCAGTCTGCGGAACGCCGGTCTAGAATTAAATTTGGAAAAGAGCAAATTCTTCCGTGAGGAGGTGAAGTACCTCGGTTTTGTACTGAACCGCGACGAATTAAAGACTGATCCGGACAAGGTCGCCCCCTGTGCTTGAATTTCCACCCCCCCCCCCCCACTAATCTCAAACAGCTACGACGCTTTCCGGGCATGGTGCGGTGGTACTCTCGGTTCCTCCCAGACTTATCGCGAGATCGTATCCCTCTGACTAAACTCCTGATGAAAACACTCCCTGGGCCTGGGGTCCGGAGCAGCAACACTCCCTGGGCCTGGGGTCCGGAGCAGCAACACTCCCTGGGCCTGGGGTCCGGAGCAGCAGCCTGCTTTTGAGTCTCTCCGTGACTCTCTTACCCATACTCCAATCCTCACCCGCCCGAATTTCGACGCCCTCTTCACGATCCAGACGGACGCGAGTGACTTCGCGATCGGCGCGGTCATCACCCAAGAGGTGGACGGTAATGAGCACCCGATCAGCTTCGCCAGTCGTGTGCTCGCTAAAGTCGAACGAAAATATACGGTCACCGAAAAAGAGTGCCTCGCCGTCCTCTGGGCCGTGAAGAAATACAGACCCTATATAGAGGGGACCCACTTTAGAATTATAACGGATCATAGCAGCCTGCAATGGCTAAGGAATCTGCGTGACCCAACCAGCAGACTACCGAGGTGGGCTCTGGCCATGCAGGCCTATGATATGAAAATCGAGCATAGAAAGGGTACCCTTAACATGGTGCCCGATGCTCTCTCGCGGATGTACGAGAACATTGATGAAGCCCTTTGCGCCCTTGGAGATACAGAGGATAAGTGGTATACTCAGAATATGGAGAATATTCGAAAGTTCCCTTCGAAATATCCTGATTGGTGCATCGAAGACGACCGCATATATTTCCACCGACCACACCCTATTATCGAGGCTGCCGTGAGCAATCTCGACGCCTGGAAGCTAGTCCTTCCTGCGGACTCGCGTGCTCGTGCCCTGAGTGACGCACACGGTTGTCCGCAAGCCGGCCACTTAGGAGTGGATAAGACATATCACCGTCTTATCCAGGACTTCTACTGGCCCGGCGTCTTCCAGGACGTCACGAGGTTCGTCGCCCGTTGTCCCGAGTGCCAGAGACAAAAGGTCTCCCAGCAGGCCCCTACGATACTTATGTGCGAGAGAACGACGGAAGGTCCATGGATGACAGTCAGTTTCGATGTCATGGGACCATCCCCCCCCCCCCCCAGTAAGCGTCAAAATCAATTCGTGGTAGTTTTCCAGGATATGTTCACGAAATATATAGAAGTGAAACCCCTCCGTGCCACCACTGGATCGGCCATAATGGCCGCCTTCGATAGTCTCGTGATAAATAGATGGGGTTGCCCAAAGTATTTTCTATCGGATAACTTGCTTTATATCGCGTTTACCTCCCACATCTGCCGTCTCTCGCTCCATGAAGCGATGATGACGCGATGATTACCACCCTCTTCTTCAACACGATTGTGTTTGGTTGCCCCTTGCGTTTGAGTTGTCCCTTTGAAGCAGGAATCTATATATGTGTGAGCACGGATGCATAAATGTAGAATCGACATTAAGCTCCTAGAGTTGAGCATTTATCACATGTAAGTCGCTTAATTCGGTCGCGAGGAACGTGACCGCGTTTTCAGTTCTCATTATCGATTTGTGTCAGTCCATCGCGTTCATATATCAATCATAGATCGTTTTTTTTTGTTACGACATGTCGTCATCAATCACGTTCCGATTGCTTCTGATAGCGATATTGCTGTGTTTCGATTTGCAACTTTTGCACGTAATTAGCCGATTTAATAAAAATTCCCGACTATGATAAGTTACGATTTGATACACAAATTCTATAATTTTTTTGTGTCGTGGCTCAGTTTCCGACAACACCGAGTGAGTTCCTATTGCGTGCCTCAGTGGCCGCAAAGGATATAAGAAGAGATAGTTCAGTTGCGCTAAACCATATAGTTGAGTTTGATTTCGTGGAATCGCAACCGTCTCTTAAAAATTTTTGTGTGGATTAGCACTTACTCACACTAAGTATGCGAGTAACTTTGATTTGCGTGAACCCGCGGTTCTGTTTAATAATTCGAATGTCGCTAAGTCGTGACTAGTAGTTAGTTTATTCGGGACCTACGCTAACTCGCGTAGGGAGCGAATTTGGAGTTTGGCTCATGCCTAATCGTGCAAATTCTCATTTAATATTGGTGTCTTTGCGATACGTCTTTAAAAGTCGTCGTCCCATGGCGTTTTCGTTGGGCCATCAGCAGCTCTAACGAACGAACTTTCATTAGATTTATTCAATGTCCGATAGTGCTGAGATACGCTCACATTGGTGGTAGTAGTGCATTGCGTCGAAAACCGGCTTGGAATTCGAGTAGTTTGAGTTATGCACTCGGTTTGCTTGACTTTGTATTACGTCTAGTCACGCCACCCATACGTTATCTTCATATTGCACTAAATCTAGCATTTAGATAACCTACGTTGGTTTTTACGCTAAACAGCGCGACTTTATCAGCCCCATGGGTACGTCTCGGACGACGCCCGCAGTTGATAATTTCAAGCTTAATTCGCGCTGATCCGCGCATGCGAAATGTGCTAGTGATACTGTGCTAAGCCACGTTTTCGAGTAATCAAATTTCTACGCCGCGATAAACCGCGATCTTGTCGAGTCAATTTGGTATCAGTCGCGATAAGAGCACAATAGGCATTTGCTGTCCCTTCGCGTTTTGTTGACCCGGAAAATATCGTGCCGTTGCATACTATGCTATTGCAGATGCGCTTCGCAGTTGCGTAACCTGTCTAGGGTAACACGATATGCCCCCCCCCCCCCAAGTCTATCGTATGGCCGCCTAATGTGAGTCGGAACCTCGATAGCCCGACGTGACATCATCGCCTACGAATCTACAAGTATAGAGTTTGCCCGGACATACTTCCAGAAATGGCTAATGTTTCAATTTCAGGTAGACCTCCTAAGGCTATTCTCATTGCTTCATGCTCGTAAAAGATAGCCACTAGTGCTGTGAAGTAGTGCACCGTCCAAATTCGGTACTGAAGTGGAGGTCGTTGAGTGGTACATGGCGGATCTTAGTATTATAGGAAATCAAGCGAGTTGGCATTTCCTCGCCGTTGTCCTGTTGCATTCAGTTGGCCCAACGGTGAAAATAGCCGCCCTACCCCATCGTGAGCATGTATCGATCGCATCAGAATACATCATCTCAAATCCTTTGTTTTCGTTGCATATTGTACTGTTCCTCTTTTCTTTGTCACGCGGATTCCTCTTCATTCCATCCTTCTCTCCATCCTCCATGACGTCGTAGCTGGTATGATGATTGTAAAGGTATGGAACTGGAAGAGGCGAATCCCAATCGTGCGATAGAAATTAAGGCCTAGTTATAAGTCACACTGTATCAGCCAGATGGCGATTTTGCTATCCACGGTGAACAGGGAAGTAACCCGTAGAACCTGTCACTTTTTTTTGTATCGTCTAGTTGCGATTTTTGATTTTTCTTGTATTTGCGACTCTAATCTTAGTAGCGAGTCTGATTGCGATATTTCGTTTTTTTTGGTTATGAATTGTGGCGATGGTATGTCTATGCGATGCCTTGTTCTTGGGCTCATACTTGTGTGACATTTCTCTGTAGTATGGATTTGAGTGATGTTTGACGTGCAAACATGATCATTGCCATATGCGGGCTTGATCCTCAGTTGTGTGATTCTGCGTAACGTTCGAACGTGCGTCAGTGAATCTGCGTATTCACCATTTTAGTTCTTTTCGATCTCATTGCGAGCGCCCCCCCCCCCCTTCCCCTTGCGATTTTGCGTTCGGTGCCTCTAATGGCTAGTTAGCTACCTCATTGTATAGGCCTAAGGGCAATTCGTTCCCAGTGGCGAAGGAGACGCCTCTGTTGACTTTGTGAAGTGTTTTAGATTTAAGTAAAGTGCCCCCCAGGGACATTTATTGAGATGGACAGATCAAGTGAAGTGCTCCCCAGTGACATTTATTTATCGAGATGGACAGATCAAGTGAAGTGCCTCTCAGTGGCGTTCAGTATGACACTCGTACACCCCTCTATCGACGGTGTACTCGAGTCAGGCCCGGGGGTTTGTGACGTAGTCACAGATCGAACCCGGTAACTCTAATCGAGGAGAGCGTTCCGGGGGAATCCTTCCCCCTATTCGCCGCTGCTCTCGCCCGCCGTACCGGCGATACGCGTTATGGAGGCTCGTGCCTCCCCGCCGTCGCTCCTCTAGTCAGTCGCCGACGGGAGTTCCTTCCCCACAGTCGGAGACGAGTGACGCCGGGACTTCTCTCTCCTTCTCTCCGAAGGTAGAAGCCGAGCCGATTTACACGATCCCGTATCTCTCTCTCTTTCTCTCTCGCTCCGAAGGAGGAGCCGGTACGAGGGGGCAGCGCGACCGCCACGCTTCTCCCTCCTTCCACGGATCACCCCGACATCGGGCCCCGAGGTGGCGTCACTGCAGACCCGCCGAGGAGGAGAACGAGCGCGCTTCAAGAGTCAGTCGAGTAAAGCCTTTTACTCAGTGGAGAACAGCCCTTTGCGAATCGAAAAAAGCTCTTTGGCAGAGACACCGCGTAAGCAGCAACAGTGTGCGAAAAAAAAGAACAGAAACTGAGCCGAACGAAAAACAATCGGTCTTCGCTGACTCGAGCGATCGGTGGAGTCGGTTTCGTGTGTGACGACATTGTGCGTTGGATTGAGTGCCAAGTTCGGTGTGTGGGATTCCGTATGAAGTGCCGCAGAAAGGTGTCGAGAAGGACCTGCCGAGGAGAGGACGCCAACATCGGCTCGCCGACTCCGGGTCCCTATTTGAGTGCTTCCGCCGCCCCCTTTTTCTTTTCGACGAATCACGTAACCTTGTCGCGCTCAAGAAAGCTTGTACCCCTCTTATTGATTCATTAATAATAAATCTCATTAGAGTTTCTTGATCGGTATATATTGCAGTTACTTTATTTATTTCGATTCCCTCCTTACATTTCCTACACTTGGGAAAATAAAAAAGGAGGGTTATAGTATCAAGGGCGTAAAAGAACTTATGCGCCCGTAGGTGATCACAGCGCCCGGGGGGCTGGCGAAGACTACCCCTTGGGGTAGGGGATCGAAACGTCGAAATTTGATGAAAAACTATAGGGTAATTTTTTTGCCGAGGTGATCAAATTCAACACTTTTTCAGACAATAGTCATAAGCATTTTAAACCAGTTTTTATGGCCTTATCGTTGACTTTAGGAAGAAAATGCATTAAAGCTTTTTTGTAGAGAATTTCATGCTCTATCGTTTTTGTTTGAAACATTGTTTAATAAAATTTGTGTTTTTCAAAATAAACGCAAAAAACTACAAAGAAACTTAATTGGGGCTAATGTTTTTTAGTAATGGACGGATGGATCTACGCCAAAATCTAATCAGATCTAAGTTATGACTAGCCACGTATTTAAAAAAAAATTATGTCTTTACGCTTATCCGTACGCGAGTTATCGCGAGAAAAAAACGGGACGTACGGACGTACGTACGAACAAGATCACGGACACCAATTTTTTTATTGTTGAATTGGGGTCCTTAGGGTAGATTATTAGATGAAAAACTATAGGGTAATTTTCATGCCAGAAGAGATTCAATACCTCGTTCAGACCTAAGGTCTGGGTCGATGTAAAGATGTCTGAAAATAATTAGAACGATGCTTTTATTAATAAATTAGGGGCAATGTATTATCGGGAATGATTTTAACGATCCTCTACCTATTTTCTTCGAAGTGTATCCACTTCCTTCCATCTACAATGCTCTAAAAGATCTCCAATCCTAAAAACTTCTAAAATGCATTATAACATTTTCGGTATATAATATATTTTTAAGTTGATAGATCTCTAACTTCAAAAATGTATTATAATACTAAAGATATGTAATACACTTCGAAGACAATAGGTAGAGGATCGTTAAAATCATTCCCGATAATACATTGCCCCCTAATTTATTAATAAAAGCATTGTTCTAATTATTTTCATACATCATTTTACTTTATAATTCATATTGTGAAGAGACCGAAAGGTCATATTTTATTTAATTCGAAGATTTAATTTTAATTTTTAGATTATAATTTTTACAAAAATTTGTTCCCCCCTTTTTTTAATTTTTAAAAATATTGTTTGCCCCCTTTTTTAATTTTTTAATAATCTATTATATTCCTTTCCAAAATAATTAGTTCATTGACCTGCAAAAACGCCTTTTAGTATAATTTCTTGTAAGCGGTCGTATGTAAATAAATATAAACGATTTATTATTGTTTCCCTAAAAGTAAACATGCCGCACCAATTTATGAATTTTATCAATTTTAAATATGGACAAAAGGCTGTTTTTTTCTTGAAGATCTGGATGCGTAGAACGGTAACACTATCTAAATTAATTAACCATGAAACGATTCGGAGTCAAGGTTATTTAAATCTTTAAAGAATCGTTCAAACATAAAATTAAAATAAATCAATATCGTCAATATTATAAATAAAATAGCAGATCGGAATCATTAGGTGCTTAAATAAATACAAATCATAATTATATTTGTCGTCATTCAATTAAAAGTGTATTTTATAATTTGAATTTTACAAATAATTGAACACGTCATAAAACAATAATTTACACACACATACCAAACATACTCGAAATCGAACGCGAATAAAACAATGAGAGTCAGAAAGTATAAGAAAGTTATCGAGTCGTTGGTAAGTCGTGTGAAGTCATTATTATATAAAATTGTCATGAATTTAGTTGACGACGGAATAAATTACGCGGATAAAATAATTTAACACGGAAATGACGCGACCACACATACACTTACATACATAACATATGGCGAATTAAATAACACATTATTAAATACACTTATTCAGAATATCATTTTTAAATGAACGGAAGAGAAAGAGGCTTACGTAAAATTCTTCTTTCTTCTCGGCGTCGTTCCTCTTGTTTGTTCATTCTCCACCCGTCTCGTGGCTTTGATGTTTCGGCTGCTGTCACCTTGTGAACCTCGCGACCACGAGGGAGAGGATCAGCAGCCTCTTTCTAGTACCCGGACGAACGGAGTTCCGTCGTCGATCTTTGATATTTTCTTGGTCAGTTTTTTATCCTGGCCGCCTCTATTGGATTTTCGACTTTGGTGCTGGCTGTGAATCCTTGTGGGCCCACTTTTAATCCGAAGCAGCCAGGGTCTCCGGACCGTCGTCGAGAGGCAGCGAGTCGTCCAGGAAGTCCAAAAGAAGAGAGAGGGATACTTACCGATGCAAGGTCTTATAATACCTCGGTAAGTATCCCTATGTCCAATAATGTCGCCTTTTTTACTAAGAATCGGGACGGGAACTGTCAAACATTTGAATGTCATTTGATCTATTTGAGTTTGACAGCCCGCCCCTCATTTGAATATGGAGCGCATGCGCCCCATTGCTGCGATACATGCGGCTCCGAGCTTGGAACTCGGCCCGTTGTTGCCCACTTTACATGCTGCGCGGCCAGGGCGCTGTTCCCCCTCTTCAGCGCATGTAGAGGTGCACGAGCGCCAGCGCCTTATCGTTGCGCGCATGTCCTTTGATGCGCGCTCGGATCCCACGTGGGCTTGGGATTCAAAATGGCCGACAGGCCGGCAAAAGCGCGCATCGCGTCCTCTGTTTTTAATTATTTATTCCGTATTTTCCTTCTTGTTTTGCTTGCCAGCGCATATTCCACCAAATCCACATAAGCTGGCAAGCATGTCGATACAAATGTCGTAACGACCCTCTTTCTCTCCGTCGCTCTTTCTCTTCCGCGCGCGGTCAAGTTAAACGGCTCGTTACAACCAAAGGAACTTTTTATCGCAATGCCGTTCGAATCGTATCCTCCCTAGCCACATTTATAATCAAATACTTATTCACAATACTAATTTCTTCGCGTTCTCTGTCATCGATAAATACAAAAGATTGAACAAACAAACACAATTTTCATTACTTAGTTTACACATAAAATATCAAAAACTATGCACTTTTCAATGTAATCGTCTTAAACGAAAATTCAATTTATTATTATATTATCAAAAACAGCAATCACAACATCAAAATAATAACAAACCTGTAATAAAAAATAAATGGATAAAAACTATACTCATATATCAATCCCTAATGAAAGTTATGAAATCATTGCTTTAGGTGAAAAACACTCTTTTCCAATAACGACAATAAACCAATTTCCTATGCATAACTTTATAGCAAGTATAGAAAATGGTTTAACTGCATTTAAGGATATTGTAAATGAGGAGGGCTATATCATCTCTGACAGAAAAAACCCTATTAGAAAAGACTGTATCAATGTTTTAAATATTGAAAAATTTAAGAATACATCTGAAAATAGCTATACTTTTCCAAAAGATAGCATTCAGAAGCTCCATAATTTCCTTAAAACGCATACAGATATAATACTCACGAAAGCAGATAAGAGTAACACAACTATCATTCTTAACAAAACAGATTACATGAACAAAATGAAATCCATGTTAAATGATACCTCCGCATACAATACTTCAAATTTTGCGTACACCGAAACGATATCCAAAAAAGTTAATACAATGGTTATCAGTTGGGAAAAGAAGGAATATGTTACCCAATCCACGTCACGTTTCCTCAAAACATACAACGGTGTGACTCCACGCGCCTATCGTTTACCTAAGATACATAAGGAGAATGTTCCGCTGCGATTAATAGTTTCCACCATAAGCTCACCAACCTATAACCTGGCAAAATTTTTCTCATACATCTTGAAAAAGGTAACTGGAAAAAACAAAATCTTTTGTTCGTGACAGGTGGGATTGCAGAAATAAAATTAAATCCATCACACTACCAAAAAACCATACACTCATATCGCTCGACGTCGTTTTGTTATATACCAACGTATCTACGGAAATAGTATTACTAGCTATAGACAAAAAATGGCAGGATATAAAAAAAGAAACTTCGTTACCTTTAGACAAGTTTAAAACAGGTTTGAAACTGGTCCTTGAAAATACTCTATTTACATTCGATAACACCTTCTACAAACAGATATATGGAGTTGCTATGGGATCACCACTTTCATCAGTAGTTGCAAACCTGGCTATGGAACTTGTAGAAGGCGTTCTGCTTAACAAACTCAAGTGCAAACTACCACTATTCCTTAGATATGTTAACGACATTGTACTGGCCTACCCACGAAATGAAGATGACCACATTCTTGTCACTTTCAACAGCCTCAAAATGAGCAAAGGCAAGATCAACAGAATCACATTCACCCAAGAACTTGAAGTGAATGGCTGTATCAATTTCTTAGATATGAAATTCATAAGAAAAAGCAAGGGGTTCATAGACACTGAATGGTATGTACCATAAAGATACATGGTCCGGCAGATATCTAAACTTTTCATCAAATCATCCGTTGACTTACAAAATCAGGGTAGCATATGGTCAACAGATCGAGCCATAAAACTCTCAGAGGTTCGCTTTAGATCTAAAAACCTCAACAAAGTAAGAAACATAAACGTTCTAATTATTTTCAGACATCATTTTACTTTATAATTCATATTCTGAAGAGGGCCGCGTATTAAGTGACCGAAACGTCTATTTTATTTGATTCGGAGATTTAATTTTAATTTTTAAATTATAATTTAAAAATAAATTGTTTTCCCCTTTTTTTTTAATTTTTTAATAATCTATCATATTCCTTTCCAAAATAATTAGTTCATTGACCTGCAAAAACGCCTTTAATATAATTTCTTTTAAGCGGTCGTATGTAATTAAATATAAACGAATTTTGAACATTGTTGATGAAATTCGCGTATAAACATTATCGCATGATTTTAATTATTTTATGAAATATAGTCGGCCGCATCGGATTTTAAACCCACCATCTTGAATTTTAAAAATCTAGCCTCAAATTCGTGATGAACAACCCCAAAAACCCCCGTATACGCATTTTATTGCGATTTTGAAGCATTTGATTGAATTTCAGTCCACCATATGGGATCCGCCATCTTGCATTTCAATAATCTAACCGCAAATTGCTAATCAGCAATTTCGAAAACCCCTGAAGCTCAAGGTTAGGAAAGATAATACCACTAGAGATGCAAATTTCATCAATAATGTTCATAATTCATAGAATAAGGTTTATTTTTTCGAGATATTGACGTTTTGTAGAGGTTACATTGATTCGTGGAAAAACAAAAAAATTCCTATTTCAAGATCATATATTTTGTGCACTTTTGGTTGCAGAAAGGCAACATTCTTCGATACGGCAACATTATTGATACGAAAGAAATATCACAAAAAACGAAACACACAAAATTTTGTTCATTTTGTTTAAATGCTCCATATTAATTTTTAAAGCAATTTAAATGCATTTTTGACCACGATAATCAAATGAGCATACTCGAAAATGGTAGGGTTGGTCACTTTCAAGTCAACATTAATCTTATTGCCTGTTGAAAATGAAGGTCGAAAAAGGGCCCGGGCCCTGGATTAATTGATTGTTTTTCGTTGGGAAACACCGGACTTCGTACTAAATGATAATAGAAAGGAATTCGACAATAAACAAGTAAAAGGGCTGTTAGAGGAATAAGGGATAAAGCATGTAACAACCCCTCCGTATCATCCTCAAGCCAATCCGATGGAACGAAGTAATCGAATTCTGAAGACGATGATGGCGCCATATATAAACGTAGACGATAGAGATTGGGACAAGCATTTGCATGAATTCAGACATGCAGATAATACTGCCACCTAATCTTCGACGAAAGTATCACCAGCCTTCTTGAATTTCGGTCGATACCCCCAATCTGTAAAAAGTTTATGACGGGAAGTAGAGAGGAGAGAATCCAAAATACAGGTAGATCCTGTACTTTGAGCAGATCGAATTCGGAGAATAGACGCCTTCAGAGAGTTGGTAGCGGCACATGTAGATAAGGCGAGAAAAGACAAGAGCGCGAGCTTATAATCGAGGGAAAAAGCAGGCAATTTTTAATATAGGGAGTTAAGTACTGCGGAAGACCCATATTTTATTCAATGCGGCCCAACGGGTTTCAAAAAAGGTTGCCCCGAAATTTTATGGGCCATATAAAATAGCCGCAACCCTATCTCCAACAGTGTATCGACTGGAGATGCCCGATAGCCGAATAAATACGAAAGTACACGTATCAGATATAAAACGATACGTACCTTCGCGGAAAGGGAAAGGAAAATGAAAATCGTAGTTGCGTCTAGTGTTAGAGTTGCAACAGGGAGAATAATTGGCGACGAGATGGAGGTGGCGACGTGGAGTACGGACGGTAGCAGCAGCAATAGCGACGTGGGACGGGAGGAAGAACGAGTTGATGAAGCACAAGAGAGAAGACAAGATGAGGTAAGCCACATCCTGTGTGTTGTGACGGATTAATTCGGGGAACAATTCGGTTTAGGGGAGGGGATTTGTGACGTAGTAGAAATAATACCCAAAAGGGGGAAATTAATCAACCTTTCTTAAATTAATTTAATGATCAAAACAAAATATCAACGTTGAAGTGTATACAAATCAAATTTTTAAAAATTAAATTAAGTACTAAAATAAACAACGGGATAAAGAGAGTTTAATTTGCGACAATGGGAGTAAGGAAGAGCGAGCGCGTTAGCCAAAACGGTAGAGAAAGAGAGAGATACGAACGATTAGCGAGTCGCGGTCCGGCGATCGACAACTTTCCGAATTGTTTACATCTCCGGTCGTAGACTTTTGATTGTGCAAAAGAGAGCGGTATAAGAATATGTGTGCATGAGACGAAGAAGCCGCGAATACAATTGCAACGAAAGAATTGTTTATGCGATAGAGCGATAAATACTATAAGGGTAAACAAAGAAAGCAATTTTTAATTGATGGGCGGATACTGAGGGAAGTGGGAAAATCCACCGAGGTTACTTGCTTGCCTCAGTTCCTTCAAAGTTCGAGTACGCTTCTGGCAAGTAAATTGACGGGAGCAGTATCCGCGTATCGCAACGGGGCAAATTAGTTGGTGTATTATTGCGACAGGTGAAGTGAAGTGGAGCGTTCCAGAGGGGAGAAACAAAAAACAAGATGAAAGCAGGCCAACCGAAATTGGATAAAAAAGGTAGGCAATTTATGGCGACAGAGATTAATTGATTGAAAACTTATTTATTAGTGTCCTGGCCACTACAAGCCGTGGACACGTAACTCAATATCCTGACGTTACAATGTTTTGGTCAGGATATAACGATACATAAAATAACATGATAAAATCTCTGTTATAAGGCGGTAATCGCATTAATACATCTTTATATAAACTATATTGTAAATGAAAAATAACGAAATTGCACTTGAGCTACACGTAAAATAGTTTAAATCGATTAGAAGACGCTCGCACAATTTAAAACAATAAAATATAAAACGTAACAAACTTACGTCTGATCAGCCCTGATAAGATGTGTTATTAGGTTAGTACGAAATGTTGCGAGAGATGTAAATATGTGAAGACGGCGTGGTAGGGAGTTTCAAAACTGTATGGCTGTGGTCCAGAAAGAGTGAGCAAAGATGTTTGTTCGAGAAATTGGAAGCTTATATTAAGATGATTTTGAGCGAGAAGATCGGCAAATGGAATGATCTAGAGGATTCAATCTGTCAGCAAGGTAGGAAGGTTGAGAGGTATGGATGATTTGATGAGTGAGGCTACCGAGAAAGTACTGTCGCCTAGATGTTATGGGTAGCCAGTTTGCTTTCTGATGGTACGGCACAAGTCTTTCATCCCGGCGCACGCGATACACATATCTCAAGGCGATGTTTTGATGGCGTTGTAATTTAGTGTTAAGATATGCAGTTGAATCGGCTATAACTAAAGTTGCGTAATCGAGATGTTGGATGACTAATGCGTTGACGAGTGTGAATTTGATCTGCGGTGGAAGAAAAGTACGACGAAATTTAAGCCTGTAAAGAAAATTATGTACTTTAGATGATATGGTACTAACATGGTGATTCCGTGTTAGTTCGGATGTTATTATAATACCAAGATCTTTTACTTCATATAAATAAGGTATTACATCCGACCCAACAATAATTTGTGATATGGTGAGATTTTTCATAACGGCTGAATTCAAGGACAAAGGACAAAGGACAAAGGACAAAGGACAAAGGACAGGAAATTTCCTCCCGCGTTAATGACGAATATGTCTATTTGCGGGTCGGCTCTCGGGTGGAGAGGTACAGGACAGAGACAGACAGTACATGACAGAACTATAGGCAGATACACACACAACACCCACCCAGAGCCAGTCCCCCCCTACCCCAATATATAATTAGATACACATTTATATCAACCATCTAGGCCAATTATTGTGTGAGAGCGATTTGCCAGATAAGAATGCAGCCATCTCAATGCTTCCTCAAAGCCTATGTCTCGAAAGTAGGTTAGAATTACGACATGGTTTAAGGAGTCAATGGCTTTTGAGAAATCAAACACTAACAAAATAGTACCGCTGCCCCACGATCTAAACCCAAACGTACATTATCCATAAGATGTAGTAGAGCAGTTTGGATGCTGTGAAATTTACGGAATCCACCTTGTTTGGGATGTAGTATACAATTTATATTTAAATATTTTGTGATCTGCTGAGTGACAAGGCAGTCAATGACCTCTTAGAGAGGTGGGGAGGATTTGTGATTGGACGGTAGTCAGAGGGACTTGAGGGGTTAGGGAATTTCTTAAGTGGTATGATGTAAGTTGATTTTCAAATGGGAGGGAAATAGCCGGAGATGAGCGAAAGATTGAAAATGGATGTTAAATATGGTGCAATGATTGTAAAAATGGATTTTAGGTACTCTAAAGGAAGATGATCGGGGCTAAGCACACGTGATTTTTGTGCAACTAAATTAAGACTATGTAGGACATCATGATGATTGATAGCAGTAAAGGCGAATGTTGTATGAGAATTAGGTAATAGGCATGTATACAGAACCCATTATGACAACTCCGCCTTTTAAAATTACTACATTATAAAGTACAGTAATTAAAAATAATGCCATTAGAACACTGTCCTCCTAAGTATCACAATCAAAATAATTGTATTTACTTTGAATGCAGGGGGTCAAGTTATTGAAAATAACACACGGACTGCGGCTCTTACTCAAAAAAACCTGGTTGCTTTATTATAATATTCAATAGCAAAGGAGCACGCATCACCATGAATCAATAAAAATTAAGTTCCATTTTGTACGATAAAAGAAGGCGAATTTACTTCCAAAATTGCAACAATGTGCCTTTGGTTCTTTTAAGATCAACAAATTTTATCGTAATAATATAATACAAATTATTTGCAGGACATTAAATTTCTTTAATGTTATTTTTACACACAAGTTTTAAAATTATACGGAAACAATATTAATGTAAATATTACAAAATAAGTGTTGATGCTTGACAGGTCGTTTTTGAAGCCTGTCTACCCGGATCGGAGTGGCAGCCTTTGAGGACGATGTTCGTGCTACTTTTGGCGGCAGTTCCTCCCTCATGAAGCTTTGTCATGCAGGTTTTGCTAGCTTCTAATATCGGAGTCAGGTTAGATATAAATTTATAGAAATAAAATATATTACTACTGTTAAAAATAAATGTTGATGCTTGGTGGGGTCTTTTTGTAGCCTGTCTCCCAGCGAGATGTGACAGTTGTGGAATAAGATCGCAATCGATTTTCGAAGATTAAGAACTCACAACGAGGTCTCCAACATGCAAAGTTTTTCACTGCGCCAGGCATGTCTGGGACCACTACAGTTAAATTTCTCAGCATCGAATGTGTCAACGAGACCTTCGACATGCGAAGTGGGCCCCAATATGATACGTGTAATGCGTCAGTGGTGTATGCGAGGCATGCTAACTTTTATCATAGGAATGTAAATATTTAGAAATTTTGTGAGGGCCTTTAAATTTACTTCGTATTGATTTTATGCCCAAGTAGGTATTAAACATAAATTATTAATATCTCAAATTGATGAAAATTGTAATTATGGCTTAGTTTTTAATTTGTAATGCGCAAACAGTGCTTGCAAGGCAAAGGTAACTTTTGTCGTTGGAATGTAAATTATTAGAAATTTTGTAAGTGTCTTTAAATTTACTTCGTATTGATTTTATCCCCAAGTAGGTATCGAACATCAATTATTAATATCTCAAATTGATGAAAATTGTAATTAGGGCTTAGTTTTTAATTTGTAATGCGCAAACAGTGCTTGCAAGGCAAAGGTAACTTTTGTCGTTGGAATTTATTTGGAATTATTTGTATGCTCAAGTATGTATTGAGCATCGATTGTAAGGCCCCAAAATTGATAAAAATTGTATTTAGGGTTTAATATTGTATTTGCAATATGCCTGCGGTCCCTGGGAGTCAAGCTATCTTTTATCGTCGACATGTAAATTTTTTAGAAATTTTATATGTGCCTTAAAATTTATTTGGTATTATTTTGATGCTCAAGTATGTATTGAGCATCGATTGTAAGGCCCTAAAATTGATGAAAATTGTATTTAGTGTTCAATATTGTATTTGCAATACGCCTGCGGTCCCTGGGAATCAAGCTATCTTTTATCGTCGACATGTAAATTTTTTAGAAATTTTATAAATATAATTTTCATGAATTTTAGGCCATACAATCGATGCTCAATACATACTTGAGTATCAAAATAATACCAAACAAATTTTAAGGCACTTATAAAATTTAAAGGTCCTTAGCAAATTTCCAACATTTACATTTGGCGATAAAAGTTAAAATGCCTTGCATGCACAGCTAGCTTATTGCATGTGCAAAATTAAGGCGTAATAACAATTTTCATCAATTTCAGCACCTTGTAAACAATGCTCAATACATACATGAACATAAAAATAGTAAAAAATAAATTTAACGGCCCTTAGCAAATTTTCGAAAAATTTATATTTGACGATAAAAGTTAAAATGCTTCGCAGGCACAGCCAGCATATTGCATGTGCAAAATTAAGGCCTAATGACAATTTTCATAAATTTAAGGGCCTTATAAACAATACTCAATACATACTTGAACACAACAATAATAAAAAATAAATTTAAAGGCCTTTAGAAAATGTTCCAACATTTACATTTGACGATAAAAGTTAAAATGCCTCGTAGGCACCGCTGGCGTATTGCAAATATAAAATTAACCCCTAATAACAATTTTCATCAATTTCAGACCCTTATAAACAATACTCAATACATACTTGAACATAAAAATAATAAAAAATAATTTTCAAATCCTTTAGAAAATTTGTTTGGTATTATTTTGATACTCAAGTATGTATTGAGCATCGATTGTATGGCCTAAAATTCATGAAAATTATATTTATAAAATTTCTAAAAAATTTACATGTCGACGATAAAAGATAGCTTGATTCCCAGGGACCGCAGGCGTATTGCAAATACAATATTGAACACTAAATACAATTTTCATCAATTTTAGGGCCTTACAATCGATGCTCAATACATACTTGAGCATCAAAATAATACCAAATAAATTTTAAGGCACATATAAAATTTCTAAAAAATTTACATGTCGATCATAAAAGATAGCTTGACTCCCAGGGACCGCAGACGTATTGCACAGACAATATTGAACCCTAAATACATCTCCTATTCCATAATGAGGCTCATTAATAAATAATTCAAGGAATAGCTCGAACACAGGTTTGTTTCTTAATTGGTAGCACATTTTATGTAACGCTGATTTCGCAGGAAATACTTGTAATATTATACGTTGTATTTCTGCTTGCCAATTACTATTCGCAATAGTTTGTCGAACTTTTGCATCCAACTCTGCCTCTTATCGGTCGAAATCGCTGTCATCATCTGTCCACATTCTCATGATTTTGTTGTTTTCATTCTTTCTTCTTTTTTTTCCGCACCCTCACTCACTCGCGCTTTCTTTTAACTCCTTGGGAGGGAATGCATCTTCCTCTTTTGGGATACGCGATAAGTTACGCGACGCGCGCACTTTTCTTTTACCTAACAGACGCACATCCCGTTTAAAAAGAAATAAACCCCTCGGTATGAGGAGGGGGTTCGAAACTCCGCGTTAAGGGGGGCGATACCCCAACACGATTCTCTATTAAAAGTTAAAATGGAAAATCGCGCGCGGAGCGTCACTTCTGACACCAAATTTGTTATGGTTGTGAGCGGTGAGGTAGGATATAAAATTATTAACCGCGACGTTTGTTTTGTGTACGCCGTTCACCAACTGACTTCTCCGATGCTGTCTCGAATCGAGAGCGCAGCGGAGCTCGTCGTCGCATTACTTTCCAACCGTGGGACTATGCTGAGCTTGCACTCTTGACTTCTACGTGAGTCGCAAGCCGTGCATATTCTCACGGTGGACTTTGATAATAGGTTGATTTATTATAATATAAATGATATAATATGGGTGGGACGGACGCTACGTACCACCGGTACGTAACACGGTCTTCTTCCACAACTGTCACATCTCGCTGGGAGACATGCTACAAAAAGACCCCACCAAGCATCAACATTTATTTTTAACAGTAGTAATATATTTTATTTTTATAAATTTATATCTAACCTGACTCCGATATTAGAAGCTAGCAAAACCTGTATGACAAATCTTCATGAGGGAGGAAATGCCGCCAAAAGTAGCACGAATATCGTCCTCAACAGCTGCCACTCCGATCTGGGTAGACAGGCTTCAAAAACTACCTGTCAAGCATCAACACTTATCTTCTAATATTTACATTAATATTGTTTCCGTATAATTTTAAAACTTGTGTGTAAAAGTAACATTAACAAAATTTGTTTATCTCAAAAGAACCGAAGGCACATTGCAATTTTGGAAGTAAATTCGCCTTTTTTTATTGTACAAAATGGAACTTAATTTTTATTGATTCATGGTGATGCGTGCTCCTTTGCTATTGAATATTATAAAAAGGCAACCAGGTTTTTTTGAGTGGGAGCCGCAGTCCATGTGTTATTTTCAATAACTTGACCCTCTGAATTCAAAGTAAATACAATTATTTTGATTGCGATACTTAGGAGGACAGTGTTCTATTTGCATTATTTTTAATTGCTTTTAATTAGTATTATTTTTAATTACTGTACTTTATAATGTAGTAATTTTAAAAGGCGGAGTTGTCGTAATGGGTTCTGCATAACCTATCCAATTTTGAACTGTAATGCTAATCAAAAATAATGAAAATAATGGTATTTACTTTCAATGCAGGGGGTCAAATTATTGAAAATTACACATGGATTGCGGCAACTTTTTTAGGAAATCTGGCTCGTCTTCTCATAATATTCAATAGTGCGTTTTTAATTAGCGCTTAACTTCAATATACCAACCTTTTTAGTTTGGTTAGGAGGACCTCTCATGGCAAGACCGCTTTTTAAAAGGTATCAACAACCGAATCAAAATTCAAAATAAAAATCAAAATCTATTAATCACCTTAAACAGCACTGGTGCACTTTTGTTTACCTGGCAACAAAGAAGTCGAAGCACATTACTCCACTATGCATTCGGTTTGGATGGAGTTAAGCCGGCAGCCAGGCACAGTGTCCTTCACTTTTCTGGTATCGTGGTCCTGGTCCCTTTCATCGTTGCTCTTGATCTGCTGCCGGGGTGCTGAAAACAGAAAGCACCCACCAAGAATCGAATTCTTTTAAATTAAAACTATTATTAAATTAAACGAGTTTTATACTAATCTGACGGGATGCCGTTTCCGCCAGTTCTCGAGGCCTGCTCCATTTCTTTTCTCAAAATCCACGGGAGGATCCATCTACTGGGAGAAATCGTAACCTTGGATGTCACTGAGGGTAGGTAGGGTACACACTCGACGGTACCGGCGGAGGGTACGCAGCTGATAGAGAGAGAGAGATAAAAAGAGAGACAGACATATGTCCCAGTTGCCCGCCTTTCTGACACGGACGATGCACACGCATTCACATAAAAAGTAGTTTCTGTAGTATATGTACTATGTTCGAAATCAACATATAGAAATCTCGAAACAGCTCGGGCAAAACGTACCGTACCCTGATAATGTTGTCAAGTGTCGCTAAGTCACAAGATGGATGAGATTACAATATTTATGCAAAATGACGATTTAATGCAATGGGTGAAAAATGAGGAAGTGCGGAGTGTTTGATCGTTTGAGTTGGAGTTTGTTCGAGCTTGTTCGTTGGAGCACTAGTTTGGCTAAGTAACGATTTTTGGCCGCTTTTAAGATATTTTTAATTTCCCGACGCATATTCTTATATTCCTGGAAAAGAAGCAGGTTTCGAGTTCGTTTCGCACGCCGGTACAATTTGTCACTTTCCTTAATTCTACTTCGTATACTAGGTGTGAGCCACGGAATAGCGTGGTGCAAAATACGTTTTGTAATAAATAACGCATGCAAATCTAAAACTTCAGTAATATATTCGTAAAAATTATATACGCAGGTTATTAGACCGTGCTGTTGCGAATTTGTTTGAAGTTTGTAATGGACAAATTGTAGGTTTATGTTATTATGCGAATTTGAAGTTGCGCGGCAATTTTGTAAGACAAGGACTCCGTTGATGTATTGTGGAACGTCGCGTCGCCAGTAGGATTGTTGTAAATAAAGTCGGTCGCGATTGAATGACTTTATGGACGCATCGTGGTGAGTCGGGGAAGGAACCGGCGAGGGGAAAATAGTTAGTCTCTAGTCTTGAGGAAGTGTAGACGTATACAGCTATTATATTTTTAATAATAAAAACTGAAAAAGTAGTGGCGGTCGAAAGGTTGAATTCAATCGGAAGAAGTGTGCGGTCCAAGGATTAAAACGTCGGGACGCTTCGCTACAGTCATCCTATTTTTAACAAGAAGTTCCCTTAAATTTTGGAAGCCACTTCGATGGCGCCGTTCGACCCGTTGGCAGCTGGAGCGGCCATTTTGATCACGTTGCCGATTCTAATAACAAAAATGCCATTTACTTCACGGCGACTTCGACTAAATGTCGAAGTCAGTTGGTGAGTGTCTTTATAGATCATGCTATCGATAATTTGGGAAACCTGGGATTCGTAAGGAATTCGGAGAAAATCAGGAGTTTCCGTTTGTCGAAATTTGAATACTGTGCGCGGGTGTTCTTTCTGTTTGTGATGAATTCAGAAATTTAGTCAATCATTAGTGGAAATAATTGACGAAGGCTGTTCTGCATTCTGCAATCGACATCTTGGGGTTTGAAGAAAAGATTTTCCGGCATTTTTTTTCCTGAGATAACCTCGTGACCGGAAGACCGACTCCATTTCTATTTCGACGACCACGTGGACAATTTGCGTGCGATAAGTTGTATAATGTTCTTTTATATTTTATTTTTTGTTAAATCGTAGACTATTTTCTGAATAATTCGAGACAATTTCATTCAAGCGTATTATTTTGTAAAAAAAATGATAATGGCGAAGTGTGTAAGCGACGAAAGTTATTTGTTAATTGGTGAATGGAATTTAAGACAATCATAAAAGGATCATTAATTACCGATATAAAAAAGAAAAATGAATTTTGATCGTAATCAGTTTTTAGTGAATTTTGAATTTTTATTTCATGTGTTGATAAATTTATTCCGTTATTTTAGTAAACTCAAATAATAAGTCTATTCGCATTTAGTTTCCATTTCTGTGTATTCAAATGCGTACCTCGACGATTATAAAATAAACGTTGATGTTTGAAGTCACAATAAGAAATAGATTCTCTAATATTTAATTATCTATAACTAAAACGCAACATTACAAGTTGTGTGTGATCGGATGCCAAGAGATGAGGAAACTTAAGTTGAAGTAATGCTGAAAGATCTTTATTTAAAGCAGAAGAGTCGCATTTGGCGAAGTTACGATAGGTGATCATTTGTGGAATGGAATTGAGGTTGGTGAATTCGTATTGAATGGTAATAAGACAATGACCAGTCGCAAAAGGAGTAGAAGATGTAGAAAAACTTTTAATCTTATGTGAAGAATCGACTAGCATCTAGCTGAGAAGAAGAAAAACCACAGTAATGGGTGGTTCCAAAGGGTACGAAAAAAGCGAGTAGTCTTGGATAAAATTTTGGAGATATGCAGAATCAAATCTATTATCTAACAAATTACAGTTTATGTCACCTGTTACAATTATGTTCTTATATTTAGGAATATGTGTATTAAACTTAACTATAAATTCCGCGAGAAGTTGCCCATGAGGGCGTCGGTATATAACTATAAATAACAAATTTCTTGAAGACGATTTGACATCCAAAAAAAGATATTCTGGGGTGTCAATGCTTTCATTTACTGAGCATTCGAGAATAGTGTAAGATAAAGATTTGTGGAGGTAACATGCGACACCTCCAGCTAAAATAAAGCGTGTTTGACCGTCGCCGCGTAGTGCCCGATCATTACGGTCGAAATTATAGTTTTTAACAAACTGTGTCATGCATATTTCGGTGACTGGTGCCAGGATGTGTGTTGTGCAATCTGCTAACTCATTTTCAAAAAAGAGAAAGAATTGGACGAAAACTCGTTACTTGGAATACATTGATTAATAAGATTATTTATTAATTTTTGGCGACAAAATCGCGAAGTTTGTAAATTTTCTTGCGACTGAGGGGAGGGACATAAAGTAACGGCAGCTCAGCGGAAATATATTTTCCGTTGTTTCAAAAGAAACGAATATTTTTAAAGTAGCGTTAAGTAGTTTTAAGTTTGCGAAGATTGGTCAACGTGATTATCGAATCCCCGATCAGCAGTGCTCAGATCTGCGTTATGCTTCACACGCATGGGATGTAGATATATCTACTGTCGATTTTCTATAAGCATCCAATTCTTGTATGCAGTTATTAATCATTTCTTGTGATATGTTTTGTATGGCAGTAAAGTTAGTGCTTTTGGTGAATTTTGGAGTTTTAATTTCATTTTCCTACGTGCCCGAGACACGAAACGCCTCGTACTTCAGCGGTGGAGAAACGCATCCTCCAAGAGCGGCGAGACCAACATTTGCGAGTATCTGCGATTATTCAATTTTTTAAAATAAAATTCGCCTTCTGATTCGTTTCAGTGGTAGTTTTAACGGTACGGTCTCACGCAAGTTTCCGAGTTCGACGATTTTCCGCGTGTGCGATTATCGGTGATTAGGTTTTTTTTAGCGTGCGATTACCGATGAATGAGAATTGCGTGCGTTGAAAGTGGGTGATTTGGCGGTGTTTGAGATTTTTGCGTGCCGACTCCCGATCATTGAGTTGAAGGATGTGCGATGCAGCGCCGGAGGTAAAAGACTGCACCTAGGAAATGAGGATAGTGTAAACCCGTACGAGTCACGTGTGCAGCTGCACAACGTAAGAGATTGGTCGTTGTGAATTCCGTTCGTTTATTTATATGTAACTAGCGTTATTTCCTCGCTCGCTAATTTTTGATGTGTCTTTTATTGGAAATGACATGAAAATTGTTGAATTGATACAAATATTTAATAAATTGTTATGTTATGAAATTCAGTGGACATTATCTACAATGCCCATAACGGAATATTTGTATTATCGCGCGTATCATGCATTGGTAGAAATCTACCACACGAGAAGAGCAGATAGTTGCAGTTGCCGAAAAAATTGTACTCGAGTTGAATTTTCTTATGATCTTACTGCAGGTGTTAAAATATTTTATATTTTTATATCTGCAATCATATTGTTGGCATATTTATTTTTTATCTGTAATCATATTGTTGGCATATTTATAATCTTATTTGATCCACACTACCACATAAGTATCGACACGGCGCATTTTTTTTTCTTTTTTTTTTAGGGGGAATATCGACAAGAGCCATATGAAACCCTCTCACTAATATCCATACCGTAATTTCTGTTGTATTTAATTATAAAATAGTTATGAATATTAAAAAAAAAAAATTAAAATAAATTGATACCGCCTGAAATTTGGGGAAATACTTTTTCAAGAAATCCACTTTCTCTGAAAAATAGTCAGCTGCGTCGGGAGCGGTGCGTTAGACGTCAGCTGTGACCCTGAAGTCAGAAAAATGGCTATTTTTCCCTTAAAACGGCTATTATTCTAATGTAAAATTTGTCGAAATTTACGAATCCACCGTTAAAAATAAGTTTTAACTCCATCCCAAAAAGTTATTACCAGTTAATTAATGAAATATTATGATTTTTTGGGAAAAATATATTTTTTGACATACGTATGCGTAAAATTTGATTGTACGCACCGTTTTTGGTGCGTAAAATACGATTTTACGGACTTGCGTGCGTAATCTCGTATTTGACCCACAAAAAACGGCGCACAAATTTTACGCATAGTATGTCAAAAAATATCGTTCGATACGCGTGCGTAAGAATTCAATTTTACGCACCGGCCTATCTAATCCCATGTTAAAAACGGTATCGAAATATACTATTTTAACTACATGAGACTATTTTATACCACCTGGAAACATCAGGATATACTTCTTTAAGTGATCCACTTTCTCAGAAAAATAGTCAGCTGCGTCGGAAGCACCCTGAAGTCAGAAATTGACTATTTTTTTCCTTTAAAACGACTACTATGCATGTTGTACTGACTTTGAAAAAAATCGGAAATAGTACTTTTCGATACAAGGGCGTAAAAGTTTTTTCTACGAATGTGCACATTCGTTTGAAAAACATTTTACACGCATGTGCCGAACAATATTATTTGTTGTAACGTGAGTAAAGTGCCCTTGAAAATCGAAAAAATCACTTTACGCATCACTTTACGCAAGCTGTAATAAAAATTTATTTTTTATTATTTATTAAATTTGCATGCACATTTCATTTATTTCTTACATGATTCTAAGTCACTTTTCCCTCATAAAATTTTATTATAATGTAGGTCGTTTATGATCACAAACATCTTAAAATATGTAAAATTACAAAAAATTGATATAATTTCGTAATTTTTTATATCAAAGTGTTAATGAATTTATATATGTAATTTACATATTTAGTTTTTATAAGCTTATATTTCATGTTTAATATTATCATGCAGTTATTTTAGCATCTGGTTTTAACATTATTTCGCCATTTTTTAACATAAAAAAATATTTCCGATTCTGACCACGTCACAGTGAGCTTGAACCCTAAACAGGTTTACCTAAAATGGTGACGAAATAGGCCGAGACAGTTTGATTATTCATGATTTATAGATTCATATTCCGTTAACGATGAAATCCTAGCTGATCCTATTTCGGAATTTTTTGATATGAAAGATGGAAAAATTTGACAAATATCAGTATTTGGCGATTATCTCGTTTCCTAATGCTTTTACGGTTAAAATACATTAAGTATGAATTGAAGATCGTGAAATTACCTACAATAATGGTTTAATGCTCTTTTTCGATCAAAACAATCTTTGGTACCAAAAATGGCGCGTAAATAATACATTGCGCTGGGCTCGGATCGCTAGAGACCAAGTCCCGTACGTATAGCCATTAACATCGCGCCTTTTTTAAATTAAATATGAACGCATGTATGCAAACGCATACTTACGCACTTATACGCGCTGTTATATTCGTAACAGATAACAAATAGTTATGTGAACCGATAATTATGATTAAATTGCTTTGATCATATACTCATAGATCATATATTTTGTGATTGCTTAGTTCCTCTTGTTGGACGAGAGGCTGCCCTGATTTGACCGAAAAAATTAAAAATAATCCCAAAACATTACCAAGGGGAGATTGTTTAGGGTACTGCTTGTCGAAAATTGCTGAGAGAAGCAGACAAACTTCTCGATCCCGAAATTTACAAAAAAGAAGGATATTTCCGCCTAGTACCATTTGTCTCTTCCTTCAAAGCCACGGACCAAATTGTTGATTGTTGTTTTTCCACAAAAGAAGTTGCGGCAGACTTACAAAAACATCTTGACGAATTACGGAACACCTTGAAAAGCATTGAAATCACAAATACCTTAAAAATGCATGTAGTCCTTAAACATCTTATTGATTGCGTTTCTATTTTGGATAATGAGGGTTTGGGTTTATGGTCTGAACAGGCGGGTGAGTCAATTCACCGCGAATTTTTAAAATTTTGCATTTAGAACGATTGAAAAAGGCGGTGGTAGAGTTTTCTTCAATGCATTTATAAACGATTTTGAATAAAAAATTAAAAAAAAATAAAATATAAAAAAAAGAAACCAGAATAACCCTCGTCCACGTCGTTGGTCCTCTGTTTAACGTGTGTTTTCTTTCGATTTTGAATATAAAATGAAAAATATATAAAAACAAAATTATAAAATATGCAAAAGAAAAGCAAAAAAAGGGACCATAATATCACAACGTCCACGTCTTTGGTCCTGGGGCAAGTAGATAGTGATATATTTCAATATATATGGTTTTGTATGATCCGCAAAGCAATGTACAGCACAGATGTACTATGCGACCAAAGCAATCTGATCATAATTATTGGTTCACATAACTATTTGTTATCTGTTACGAATAGGATAAAGGGTAAAGGATAAGGAATTAACCCCCGCTTTAATGACATTGATGTCTATTTGCGGGTCGGCTCTCGGGTGGAGGAGTATAGGATGGACAAGACAGAGACATTACGCAGGACAGAACAGGACAATACAACACCCACTCAGAGCCAGTCCCCCCAACCCCAAATGTCGGTACCGTCAGCAGCCCATTCGGCGACCTATGTCATGACAAGTGCGCCGCGAGTCTTAACCCATCTTTTTCCGAGGTAATGCCCATGACGCACCAACCGCGGAAAAGTCGTTGACTGTTCCGACAAACTGCCGTCGGAGGTTGACAGCGGTCCCGAATTCGTACCTTTGCCGAGCAATGTTTACTTCGCCGATTTTCCAAACAAATGGAAAACAAACAGAACAACATTGCATCGACGGGGATTCGAACTTGAGGCCTAGAGAACACGTTCAGATTACGAGGCGAGCACGCTAACCACGTAACCATCCCGGTCTGGGATAAAACTCTCGGCACACTTACTATGGCTTAGATCACCGAATAGGTTGAAAGCGGTTCCGACATTGGGATAGGGGGGCTGGCTCTGAGTGGGTGTAGTGCTGTCCTGTAATGTCCTGTTACGAATATAACAGCGCATATAAGTGCGTAGGTATAGGCCATTTTTAGTATCAAGGATCGCTTGTATCGAAAAAATATATTCAACCATCAATTTATTTTAACCATTGTAGATAATTTCAAGATCTTCAATCTATATCTGATGAATTTTAACCGTAAAAGCATCAGGAAACGAGATAATCGCTGAATACTAATATTTTTTAAATTTTTCCAACTTTCATATCAAAAAATCTGAAATAGGATCAGCTCGGATTTCATCGTTAACGAAATATGAATCTATAAATCATTAAGAATCAAACTATCTTGGCTGATTTCGTCACCATTTTAGGTAAACCTGTTGAGGGTTCAAGCTCACTGTGAAGTGGAGGTAGATGTTCATCCAGAATCTTTTTTTTTTTATTTTTTTTTTTTTTTTGTGTGGTTTTGTTCTTTTTGTCAACAGGAAAGGTGCTTCAAGGTAAAAATGATGAAAAAAATTTTGATTTGAAAAAAAAATACATCGGGAACATAAATCTAAAAATTTAGCGGGTTTTTGACATTTATCGGCATTTTAACTCATCCCAATCGAAAGATCATACGCAAAAATGGTCGTATATGGACTTTTAATAACCCTTTCCACAGTTTTTCCTAACTGGCACTGAACTGAACTAAGATGACGCGAAAACCGCAATTGTAGCGTTAAAGGGTTAATGTGGATTCTGCGTAAGTATTTCTTGATACCGTGTACTTAAAAGTTTTTATTTATTTATATAATTGAGAAATATTAACAAAATAAATTCCTCGCGTTAATCTTCGCGGCGAGCGACAATATAAATTCATAAAAACATGTGTAAAATGTTTCAAGACCAAAAATAAAGCTGTAAATGGTAAGGAATTAAGTACATTGAGGAAAAAATTTACTCAAGTCAAGTAAATGAAATTACTAAAAAATAATTTTCATGATTCAAATCTTTGTCTCGTAAATACAGAAAAATATTTTGTAAAAACAAGTAAAGCATTGCTGGTATTTGACAAATATTTCGTAAACTGCGCGTTTATTAAAGAAAGTAAATATTTTTTTAAGTCCAGAAATTATTATCTTAAATATAAATTTTATTTATCTTTATTAACACTATATTTACTTAGGGAAATAAATATATATTTTAAATTTAAGTAAATAATTTTTTTATTTAAATAATTTATATATTTTTATGAAATAAATATTTACTTGCTTCTATTAAAATCAACCATTTACTTGTATGAAGTAAATTTTACTTAAAAACAGAAAATTTTTTTCTCAGTGTAGGGCTTGAAATGGATCATAGCACGATATATGAGTCGACATTATAATAATAAATTTTACTATAATGGGAAACAATTTTTATAAGTGAATTTCACTTCAAGACTAACATTAATTCAATTTAATTTTAATTTAACCTTTTTTCAACCTATAAAAGTATAAATCTATAAAAGATTAAAATAGTACTTATCCCAAGCGAGCGCTATCGAGCGAGGAATTAAAGCTGATACTTACGATTTGATGAAACTTGTCACCTCTTCAATGCTTACGTCTACTTTCATTCTTTTGGCGATGACAACCTCAGCCAGCTGGTCAATGGAGATGTTCGAATTTCGTTTCGACATTATAAAACAAAAAATACAAAAGGTTCAAAAAGCCTAACAATGATAATAATAATTCTACGGCGTTAACTCGATTGTGGAACTATATTTATTAGGCAATTTCATTCATAACTGTACATATTGAATTAATCTTTTGTTTATGTTTATTTCGTTAAGTAGTAGTTTCGAACATACATCATCCATATGTACTTTAGTACAATGGAGATGATAAGATAAAGTAAGTAAATAATATATACAACATATTAATTAGTGTAGAGAAATATTTTCACGACAAAATTATAAGAAATTATAATGTAGTTAAAAAGAAATATTGCATCAATTTGTAATGTCAGAAAATATTGTAATAAATAATCTTATTTTATTTTTTAGATATAAATTGGCATTATATATAATGAAACAATTATAATATATTGTAATATTTTAAAAATCACGAACACGAATTTAGTTGAAAAATAGATTTATTCATCAAAAGCAGGTTAAACGAAAACTGCCCGACATCCGAATCCCGACAATTGACACGCGCCCGAAGACAAGGGAATGAGGGAATTCGAAATATAATTCAAAACATCATACAAAATACGAATTCCCTACATTATAATATTTTTTCCTTATTTGGGGTATATATATATATATATATATATATATATATATATATATATATATATATATATCCTAATGCTAAATAATAATGTATTCGTACTATAGTCTTATTGAAATTTTTAATTTCGTCTTATATTATTACATATGTAAGTATACAAAAATTTAATGTATGTTAATACGGATTTTTATAGCCGTGGAGTGCGAACCATCGTCGACGCGAGTACCCGCCTTTAAATAGCCTTTTACCTGTAAAAACATGTGAAATTACTACAAAAACTACAATAAACAAAATCGCCATATTAAATTCCGTCTGAAAAATTATCAGTAAAAAAAAAATAATAATCAGTTCAATTTAAGGCCTATATATGAACCAGCCTGGAATCTCTTGAGTTCGGCCCTCGCTTTTTTCGAAAATCTTGAAGTTTCCCAAAAAAACTATTCGTAAAAAATTCCATCTTTCCATCTTTACGAAATTATTATTTTCTCCAACATATTTGTTTGCGTGCGGAAAATGCGCCCGAAAAATGTCAAAAGTGTGGAAAATAGCATTTTCCAAACACAGGTAACAAAAATTAAATTTTCGTCATAGTGGGTCTAAAATTCGAGTTTACATCCGAATTTGCGGGAGTACAGTATGACAGCTGTTTCCTAACCTTTTGAGCTGCAAATTCGGGGTATAAACTCGAATTTTAAACCCACTCTGACGAAAAATTATATTCGTATCATGGGCATAAACAACTTGTGCATCCGGAGGCGATCACCAATACCCTCGGGGACGCTGATCGCCTCCGGGTGTACAAGTTGATTTTAGGCCCTATAAGATGCGAAAATATCTATTTAAAATCAAATTTTACAAACTTGTTAAATTAGCTAATTTTGTGTGGTTGCGCACTGTAAAAAAAGTCTTGACGTTGTTACATATAATAAACGGTATACAATGCAGCCAATGCATAAAGCATAAATATGTCCTTTTCTAATTGGTCTTGTTTTTGTTTCATCTTAAATTAACCCTATTTATTGCATGCTGAAAATACCTCTAAAAGTAGAATTCCCAAATGATTGCTTTTTTTGGAGTTTTTCAACAACGTTTTCTTGCAGTTGTTCACAATCTGGATATTGCAACGTCTTGCAAGAACATTCGTGATGCGTACAAGTATTAAGTTTTTCATTTATATATTCGAGTTGTCGTTGGAGACGATTAATATTTTCCATCATTTCACTTTGGTAAAGTATAATGTTTTCAAGTTGATGCTTTAATGCGACGATCAATTCCAATTGTTGTTCGAATTGTAGGTTTATAATATCAGTGGAATTAAGATCAGTATCTTGTACCTTGAATAAAAATAAAGATAATAATAATGACAATGACAATTAAGAAGACGATCATGATGATGATAACAATGCCTCGTGCGCGTATTCAAACATCGAGCATAAAATATAAAAGTCAGTTCTACAACAGTAAATCAGTATGAGAACTTACGATTATTACTTATTATACAAAATTTTTTGATGACTTTTTGAAAATTTTCATTTTCCAAATTGTGCATAGGTCAAGAATTTTATTGATACCGTCTGAGAAAAATTTGAGAATATTCTTTGACCAATTTTAAGACATTTTTATTCTAATAAATTTTTCGCTGAAGTCAATAGTTCTCGAGAAAGATATTCTAGAACGTTTAGAAAAGAAATACGTCATTCCGGCCGCCATTTTGTTGTAACAAAAAGTTGTCAGACTCAGCTGACCGTGTTTATTTTAAGTTTAGAGATTATGTCCACGTAGATTTTAAATGGGTTTACAACCGACATCCAAGAGAAAACTTGAGTATTAACAAAAAAGGGGTTGAAAAAATCGTATTTTCACGAAAATTATATATGAAATGCAATTTTAGACAAATTTAGGCCACACCATTAAAAATAGCGATCTCGAAAATAGTTAAAATATATACCGGTTTTGGATCGTTGCTGTCCCATGATTTTAACTTAGTTGATGCAGAAATATATAACACTATATTACTAAATCCTACTGTCTCTATGATTACAATAAACAAATTGTAGTTTTCATACTAAATACCAAATAGGCGGTAAATAATAACATACAGTCAACAATCAACAATCAAAAATTAAACAAACATTTCCAAACAGTTAAATATATTATTCATAAATAATACAAATTTGTTGAAATTGTTTATATTGAAATATATTAACAAGTAATGTTTCAGGAACTTATTTCTGCTATTAACTTAAAAAACAAAAAGTAAAAGTTTAGTAAATATTTAACTTTTTACCTTTGAAATTTCAGAATAGTACCATTTTCATGCACACTGGGCACGCACTTGGTGCGGGGCAAAAAGCCGACAAATCAAAAAGCCGACAAACCAAAAAACCGACCGTAAAAAACCGTTTTCAACCCCGGAGAAAATGTAAATGGTACTTTATAAATTGCGCAACTGTAAGCATTTTCAAACGGCAGAATACAATTGACCCAGGTAGTGGTGGAAAAATGTATTAAAATAGCCGTCGGAACTAAGGGTTAAATATGTATATATTAGGGCGGTCCTTAGGACCAAAATGTTTCGAAAACATGATTTTTGGAAAACATTTGTTTTTAAATAAGTACATAAATTTTTATAAAATTCTATCGATTAGTTTTTTAGTATTTCATTTTTTTTTCAAAAAAGGTATTGATAACTTTAATTGCTAATAACTTTTGATGCAGGAATTTTTGATAAAAAATATTCATGGATATTGTTTCTATCACTATTTACTACTAAAATAAGAAGTTTGGTTAAAATTGGAATGCTCTTCGAAAATCGTTGGCCCTCTTCAGGAAGCCTTACCCTGTTTCAAATTTGAGAATTTTACATGTATTATATATCTACATACATGGAAATGAGTGAATTTCGAAGATGTTTTTATCAATATCTAATCAACGAGATTCAAGATGTTCTTGAAAAAATATTATGTTATGTAGCATATAAAAATAACTATTTTCAGAAAAATTAATCGTGATTGACCATTTTATTATTAAAATATGGATTTAAATACGTTGAATTGAATATTTTGATCCGATTCTAATCTAAAATGATTCAATTTTGTTCATATGTTTTACATCGAAATTAATGATGCAATTAATATGTAAATAGATGTGACACCTAATCGTTCATTTAAAAACGTTTACCAAATGTTCGAAACTTTTTTAACAGTAATGAGAAGTTACTGAAAATCTAGTGCATATTTCTCGTTTTTAACAATAAATGTTTAAAAAGTCAAAAAAGAGACTGAAAAAGGACGATAAATTGACTTACACTTGTCGAAAATTACGAATTTTAATATATTGCGGAAAAATGATATTTTATCCATATACCAAACATCAAATTAAACAATCTTTTAACGTTTTTAACAATAAATGTTTAAAAAGTCAAAAAAGAGACTGAAAAAAAAACGATAAATTGACTTACACTTGGCGAAAATTACGAATTTTAATATATTTTGGATAAATAATGTTTTATCCATATAATAGACATCAAATTAAACAACTGTTCCCGTTTTTAATAATAGATATTTAAAAAGTCAAAAAAGAGACTGAAAAAAGACGATAAATTGACTTACACTTGGCAAAAATTGCGAATTTTAATATATTTCGGAAAAATAATGTTTTATCTATATACTGAACATCAAATTAAACAACTTTTAACGTTTTTAACAATAGATGTTTGAAAAATCAAAAAAGAGACTGAAAAAAAATGATAAATTGACGTACACTTGTCAAAAATTGCGAATTTTGATATATTTCGGAAAAATAAAATTTCATCTATATACCAGACAACAAATTAAACAATTTTTTACGTTTTTAACAATAAATGTTTAAAAAGTTAAAAAAAAAGAGGCTACAGAAAGGCGATAAATTGACATTATATTATATTGACGATTCTTAACGGCCCGAAAAATAGTCATAGCATGGCTGAAGCATGGCTTTTGGGCAGGAGCCACGCTGTGTCCACGCAAGAGCTATGCTTTACCCATTGCTGAGCCACGGCGGAACCATCCTAAGCCAATTTTGAGCTAGGCCGGAGCCAGGCCGGAGCCACGCTAAAATTTCTATGCGGGTTCTATTTCGCGAATATTTTTCCGTTTCTGTATCACTGGTAGGTGAAATGTTTTCCTCCTAACTTCATGCGCACAGGAATACTTCGGCACACTTCCCCCTTAAATGAAAATATATTTTAAGATTTTTTATATTTTAAAATATATCTTTTTTTATAACAAAAATAACTTATTCCGCAGTATAAAGAAATTATATTTTTGCAATTATATTTTGTTCCATGGAGGTTGATCCAAATTCTCCGCAGGTCTTTTGGCAATAAACGTTACAGAGATCAGGTAAGAAGTACGAAATTTCTATTTCAGTCATATTTAATTACTTCTCACCTGATCTCTGTAACATTTATTGCCAAATCTGGATCAAGTGACCGTGGAGACTGCCAGTTGGAGACTGACTGAAATAAATTAAATGGGCAAACACCTTGTACAGGAACGGTAAACGATAAAAGGAAAAGGAAAAAGAAAATGAAAAGCAAGAACAATGCAAGGAAAGGGTGACAGGGAGATCGATCGAATCAATGGAACAATGCAAAAAGGAAAAAAGGAAAATGTTTAGACAACAAATGCAGTAGGCAGTAGGCAGGGATATAGTCAAAGAGGGAAACAGGCAAAGTGGAAAATTTCCAAGTTTTTAAAATTCACTTGTAGGAGGGCATTGATCGACTCAAGGTCGTCCCCCATATCGATACACCCCAAAATTTTAAAATTACATGCTGACGCATTTTATTAATTTTCTTGACCGCTTGAAAATGGCAATTTACTGAAGTGATGTATGGAGGAGACGGTCTTGTAACAAATTTACAGAAAGTTGACGTTTCGGCCGTTGTTGACAGCCCTCTTCAGAATTTATTGATTAATCTCGATAAGTTTAAAATAGACTGTGACAGTAAATTTTGTAAATTTTCCCATCATTTCTTCTTTCTTTTTTTTGTCACTACAATTTTCAATGTTTGTAATTGTACCCAAAATTAAGATTTTTTAATGTTTGATTTGCCAGTTATTAACTTTTATCTGATTACTTGTTTAGATATATATACAAAATTTGGATATATATATATATATATATGTTTTGTGGTAATTTTGCGGACTTTTTTTTAAACATATCGGTCATTTTGCGGACTTTTTGTCATTTCGCGGACCGTCCGCGAAAAGAAAGTATTTTTCTGGTCATTTCGAGGACTTTTTTTTAATACATGATGGGCATTATGCGGACCCTATGTTTTTGCTATAGGGAACATAATTTCGCACCAAACTTTAGGCACAACTAGGTCTAGGCGAGGTTTGGTAGGGTTGGGTTAGGATAGTATTTAGCGGGGGGTCTGGGGGGCAGAGCCCCCCAGCGCACGCAGCCTAGTTAAGCTTGATAAGATCCAAATAGACCAAATTTAATTTTTTTTTTAAAATCGTGTCCGCGAAATGACCACATTACGTGTTTATATATATATATATATATATATATATATATATATATATATATATATATATATATATATATATATACAGGGTGGCCGATTTATCTGAAGACATCGAAATATCTCGAGAACTATGCACAGAATTAAAAAAGTTGTCGGATGAAAGTTGTTCGGCATGAAGGGGGGCATCCAGTGATAATTAAATTTACCCCCTCCCCCATCCCCTGGAGGTGGAGTGGGGGCAAAAACAATAAAACTTAAATAGGAACCCCCATTTTTTATTGCAGATTTGGATTCTCCAATATTGACAATTTTCGCCCGCGTAGCGGATATGGAATACGGTCATTCTAACAAAGCCGGGAAAAAATACATTTAGCGTTACCCAGGAACAACGACGTGGACGTAGTATTTTTCTGTTCCCTTAGGGGTGCTTGTTTTACGTGAGTCCCCTTGCCTCTCACTGTCTCACTGTTCACTTACTTGAGTAAGTGTTCGAAATGTTAACCTTCCACTTCAATGCATTTATTTATTCTTTCTTCAAATGACTTTATACATGGTAGAATCATATCTGCAGAAATTTCTGCGCAAGCAGTTCTTATGGGTTCCACCATGTTTTCACGAGTCGTTGCTACTTGTTTCATAAACCTTACCTTTTAGGTAAACCCATAGGAAGAAATCCAGAGATGTTAGATCAGGTGACCTCGCAGGCCAATTAATGGGGCCACCTCTACCAATCCACCTACCATTGTAATCACGGTCTAGTATTTCCCTTGCTACTCTTGAAAAATGTGCTGGGCAACCATCATGCTGAAACCACATTGTCCGTCGGACGTCCATAGCAACATCCTCAAGTAGTAATGGTACTTCTTGTTCTAGGAAATCTCGATATTTTGTTCCATTCAAATTACCTTCAATGAAATAAGGACCAATGAGTTTATTTCCTATGATTCCACACCAAACGTTCACCGACCAAGGACGTTGATGATTAACTTGTCGTAACCAATGGGGATTTTCTACGCTCCAATAATGCATGTTATGCCTATTGACGCCACCATGGTTCGTGAATGTAGATTCATCTGAAAATAATACATTAGCAAAGAAATTGTGGTTCGTTTGCATTTTTTGAAATGCCCATTCACAAAACACCACGCGGTTATGAAAATCATCGCCATCTAGTTCCTGGTGCAGTGAAATGTGATATGGGTGAAACTTATGACGATGCAATATTCTTTGAATACTGTCTCTGGAAATGCCGGAATCGCGATGTAATTGTCGTGTGCTTACATGTGGATTTTGGTGAATAGCTGCTAGTACAGCTACTTCGTTAGCTTCTCCTGTAACTGTTAATCTTCGCTTCCTTTTTTTCATTTGTACGCTGCCATCAGAGTGAAAGGCATTCACAACTTTGTAAAAAAAAGAACGCGAGCGAGCATAATCTGGAAAACGCTCAGCATACAACGCAACAGCATCGTCAATATTCCTCTTACATTCACCATAAATAAGAATCATTTCGATTTTTTCGGGAACTGTAGCAGGATTCATTTTTAACTTGCAATTCGATTTAAGCAATGAAGGGTAGACAAAAAATAGTCACGTAAACGGAAAGTTGTTATTCTAAAAGCAAAGTGACCTCCGACCGAATTACTACCAATACAATGGACTTCAAAAACAGTCTTACACTGAGAGACCGTGAATACTAAATTTTAATATGGGGATTAGAAAGTCGCGATATCCATTTACTTCCCTTCAGGAAAGTAGAGAAAAATGTAGGTGAACTGGTTACGTGTGACTCAACTTATGTATAAAATGATATGCTACTTTATTTTCGAGTTATGTCGCCCTCTAGCATTATGTAATAGAACCGGCGCCGGTGATGGCCGAAATGCAAGCGATGTACATGTATGAAACCACGTGAGTTCTCTCGGGGTCCGGTAGATGGCGACGAAATCCCCAAATGAAGTAAGAGTTTCGTTTTGTTTAATAGAAGCTGGTTTGACCGCCAATGCTCAGCTTATTTATTCTCATTTCGGAAAAAATATACAGAGAGAGAATGAATGAGCTGAGTGAAGGGACATGACGCGTTTTTTAATGGATTGCGTGATGTCCTCTTTTTGTTTATTAAATAATAAATTTAAAACCTAAAATGTAATTTTATTGAAGGTAGAAAACTTATTTATAAAATGAATAATATCAATTATTCATAATCTTAATTTTTCGAATGGACATTATTAAAATTTCATATTCAGAATAACAATTTTCGCAATTGATATTACTAAACTCTAATATTAAAAATTCTAATATTAGAATTTTTAATATTAAATTTTCATAAAGGGATCAAATTGTCCATATTTGCCCCCTGGATGCCCCCTTCGTGTCGAACAACTTTCATTCGACAACTTTTT
The DNA here is from genome assembly GCA_030407085.1 of Trichopria drosophilae. Taxonomy (NCBI): domain Eukaryota; kingdom Metazoa; phylum Arthropoda; class Insecta; order Hymenoptera; family Diapriidae; genus Trichopria; species Trichopria drosophilae. The sequence continues at coordinate 107,484,658 of CM059582.1, forward strand.
TGATTCTGTGCATAGTTCTCGAGGTATTTCAATGTCTTCAGATAAATTTGGATTTTTATCGATTACAGCGCCACCTGTGAACCAAAATGCAATAGCTCCTAGGTCAAACTGGTGTACTTTTTTCCGGAAAATCCAAATCTGCAATAAAAACTGGAGGTTCCTATTTAAGTTTTATTGTTTTTGCCCCCACTCCACCCCCAGGGGATGGGGGAGGGGGTAAATTTCATTATCACTGGATGCCCCCCTTCGTGTCGAACAACTTTCATCCGACAACTTTTTTGATTCTGTGCATAGTTCTCGAGGTATTTCAATGTCTTCAGATAAATTTGGATTTTTATCGATTACAGCGCCACCTGTGAACCAAAATGCAATAGCTCCTAGGTCAAATTGGTGTACTTTTTTCCGGAGAATCCAAATCTGCAATAAAAACTGGGGGTTCCTATCTAAGTTTTATTGTTTTTGCCCCCACTCCACCCCCAGGGGATGGGGGAGGGGGTAAATTCAATTATCACTGGATGCCCCCCTTCGTGTCGAACAACTTTCATCCGACAACTTTTTTGATTCTGTGCATAGTTCTCGAGATATTTCGATGTCTTCAGATAAATCGGCCACCCTGTATATACAGGGTGATCCAAAAGTCCCGGAACAGCAAAATATCTCAGCGGGAGTGTATTTTCGGGGAAAATGTTTTAGACAAAAGTTTAAGGATTTTTCCCTGGCTATTTAATGGCGATATTGAATTTGACCTTGAACATGACCTTGAAGGTTATTTCAAGGTCAAGTTAATTTTTTTAAATGGGAACCCCTATTTTTTTTCACGGATTCGGAAAGAGCACAACATTTTACGTCCGAATATGCTATGGCCGTTTTTTCGGCAAGGTCATTTGAAGGTGAAACTTAAAACTCCCGTGACGGCGAAATATCTCAGAGGGTGTGCATTTCTTTGGAAATTGTTTCAGACAAAAGTTTAAGGATTTTTCCCGGGTTATTTAATGGTAGCACAGAATTTGACCTTGAACATAACCTTCAAGGTTATTTCAAGGACAAGTTTGTTTTTTTTTAACGGAAACTGCTATTTTTTTCACGGATTCGGAAAGAGCACAAAATTTTACGTCCGAATATACTATGGCCGTTTTTTTCGGCAAGGTCATTTCAAGGCCAAACTTAAAACTCCCGGAACAGCGAATTAACTCAGCAAGAGGTCATTTTCGGGTAAAATGTTTCAGACAAAAGTTTCAGGATTTTTTCCGGGATATTTAATGCTAGCATAAAATTTGACCTTGAAAATTACCTTGAAGATTATTCTCAGGTCAAGATTATTTTTTTTTTTTAATTGGAACCCCGTTTCATTTTCTTAACGAAGTTATGAGGATCTTCCGGTATTGAGAGTGGTTAAATTCATTTTGTTCAGTCGATGCTATTACTGGACGATCTGCTCTAGGGAGATCCTTTACAGTGCCGTAAACTTCGAAACAATTTATTGTTCTGCCAAAAGTCGATTTAGGAATCAGTTCCTGTCCCTCGCTTGTCCTCTAATTTTGTAAATAGAATAATAAACTGTTTAAAAAAAGTGCTACCTCCACGCGGTACATCTTGGGTAATGCTAAAGCCGGCGGTAGCATTGGAAACAATGTAAAAATGTTACCCATACATACGGTATTTATAAACGTATCGGATGTAAAAGAAAAATGTATATTTTTATCCGGGAACAATGATAATGCATTGCACTCTGGAAACTCTGGAAACATTACGAAAATGAAACGGGGTTCCAATTAAAAAAAAATAGTCTTGAGCTTAGAATAAGCCTCAAGGTAATTTTCAAGGTTAAATTCAATGGTGCCTCTTGCTGAGTTAATTCGCTGTTCCGGGAGTTTTAAGTTTGGCCTTGAAATGACATTGCCGAAAAAAACGGCCATAGCATATTTGGACGTAAAATTTTGTGCTCTCTCCGAATCCGTGAAAAAAAATAGCAGTTTCCATTAAAAAAAACAAACTTGACCTTGAAATAACCTTCAAGGTCATGTTCAAGGTCAAATTCTGTGCTACCATTAAATATCCCAGGAAAAATCCTTAAACTTTTGTCTGAAACAATTTCCAAAGAAATGCACACCCTCTGAGATATTTCGCCGTTACGGGAGTTTTAAGTTTCACCTTGAAATGACCTTGCCGGAAAAATCGATCATATCATACTCGGACGTAGAATTTCCCGCTCTTTCAGAATCCATGAAAAAAAATAGGAGTTCCCATTTAAAAAAATTAACTTGACCTTGAAATAACCTTCAAGGTCATGTTCAAGGTCAAATTCAATATCGCCATCAAATAGCCAGGGAAAAATCCTGAAACTTTTGTCTGAAACATTTTTCTCGAAAATGCACTCCCGCTGAGATATTTTGCTGTTCCGGGACTTTTGGATCACCCTGTATATATAGATAGAAATATTAATTCGACTGAAGCATGACAAAACGGGTCTTTTTCAAGTATTACGGCTTTATATTTCAAACAGCGGGCTATTTTCAGTACAGAGAGATATTTCAGTTTATTGTGATTGCCTGAAAAACCTGAATTTTCACATAGCTTTCGTAGTTAATGTGTACGACTTCATAGTTTCATGTGTATAGGAGTTCAGCGCCGTAGTTCTTCACCGTCCAGGTATACGGGTCTATTTCCAAAGAGGAAAGGGCCCAAAAACTACGCCCCGGAATTCCCAGGTACCGAAAACTATTGTGCGGTATTCTTCAGACTTTAATTTTTGTTTTTCACATATTTAGTACGTTGTCTTTTAGTATGGTTTTCCCTTTCACGCATTTTTTTAAATTCCGATTTGCAAATTGTGTAATTTCCCAGCATTTCTTCCTTCTTTTTTTGTCAATACAATTTTCAATGTTTGTATTTGTATTCGAATTTAAAACCTGAATTTTCACATCGCTTGCGTGGTTATGTGTACGACTTCATTATTTCATTTTTTATTCCATGCTCTATATGAACCCTATAATGTTTCTTTCATTATATTATTCCATTACAAAGATAGAATACATCGACATTGAAAATTTCAATACGAGTTCGCAATACGACTGCTTATATATTGCACGGAGTCATGGTGGGAAAGCCAATAGTAAATCAAGTTTGACGATTTCATAAGGAGACATGGTAGGAACCGAGCGATAGGCGGGGACAGAGTCACAAGGAAAAAGGAAAACGGCGTCTTGTATGAGTGATGTAGTGGGAAAAAATGAAGTGGGTAAAACGTGAGCTTTCCTTTATCCCACCCGTCGTCCCTTTCCATCCAGTTGACTTATTTCCCACTCCGTGGTGTATCAAATGGACCTTACAATATAATAGAATTCTGTGAATTTTCAGATACGTAATTTCTAGGAAAAAAGTGGCGAATTTCTACGCGAGGTAGCTTATTATTAATACGCTCGCTCAGGACGTGTATTGCTATGGGCGTTTTCGATTTCATAAGGAGATATGGTGGGCAAAGGACTACTTTCCCCGCTTCACACTCCTCAAATTTTCCTATGACTAAGCCAACTGATTGGTGTAGGCGGGGATAGAGTCAGAGGGAGAAAGGAAAGCTTGGAGTTCAATTCCGAAAATTAGACATCCCATGGAAGGGCGACATTCGTAGAAATTGACGTCAAATTTCAGACTTATGATTTATGGGCTTAGTAGATTAATATTATAGGAGATTTGTAATTTGCCCTTACTTAATGCAGATCTCCACTTCCGCGAAATTGCGTTCGATTTATTTGGCTGCCCAATCCTCGTTCATTCACATTATTTTGACTATAATCTTTAATATCCACGTGACTAAAATTAATTATCTTAAAATATTGGCATTATATATACGCATACCACTTGTGAGATGGAGGTATATTAATTCACGCTGACCAGTGACGGATGCGAATTGCCAAAAGGCGTTTCGGTGTACTTTGGTGCACGTGTGCAGTCAGCCAGATCGCAGACTAATTGAAAAGACACACCGTGGACCAATACGTTTGAATTTCGCTGAAAAATTTATTGCAGCGTGTTGGTCAACGACCCTTGTGCACCTTCTGGGATGAATATTCTCGCTCGGGAGAATTTAATATTTTGATGAGTAATTGACATAAAATGCAGAAGTAAATAATTTGCGTACGAATCACTCACCGGTCAGTCTCAGAGTGAGAGAGAGAGAGAGATTGATTGATTGATTTATTTATTTATTTATTAAAGGCTTGAGGAGAAGCCTCTTAGGCCAATCAGTAAAGAGGATACATAGTAATATTCTTAAATATAAAGCTTATTATGTAAAGACGCAAGAGAACAATGGAAAGAACAGAATCGCGGAGTACTCGCAATGGTAAAAAAATTAATATTAAAGACTGTACTGTTGTATTTTCCTGAAAAGAAAAATTCTAATTGGATAATATATGAAATTTATTATTAACACTTATTACATATATATGACTCACTCCACGCCAACCGGATCACTGCTGTGCCCAAAATAAGAAATAACCAAAAAATATGAATAAGGGTTCATTTTAAAGCTTAGGACGTATACTTTCAAAATCCGAGTGCGCTTTAAAAAAATCCAATATGGCGGCTCCAATATGGCGCCTGAAAGCTCTTAATTTCAATTAAAAAAATTTAAAAGCGTACTAAAAATAAATATGTAGCCCATATGTATCGCGATTTTTATGCTTTCTGACGTATTTTGACCTCCTAAATAAAAAAATTTTCGGATCGAAAAAATTTCAGCGTGGTCTTTGATCAATTCTAAGAACTTTTTGTTCAGCAACATTTTTTCCTAAAGTCTATCAATTTTAAATATAAAATTTCTGCACTTCTCAACAATTATTCTGAGGTTGTGTTTCTAGTTCTCGAGTAATTTGTTCCTACAAAGAATAGTAACCATTCTTCGTTACAAAAGATAGTGAAATTTTTTTCTTACAAGGCGGCTAAATTTGAAACATTTAGTACTTCGAATAGTGCAGCGGCATCATAGTTTAAGTCATTAATAGTAATGTGTAATAAAAGACAGTAAGATTCTATAACGACCCCGGGTTGCTGAACTGGATTTTAAAGTTAGATTTTAAAAGTTTTACAAGATGCATCTAAGGGGGTTATCAAGTCTCTTATTCGTAATCTATCATCAGATGTGAAAAATTGTAATAGCTGCGAAAAATAATGGAGAACCCAGACAACAAATGCAAGATGTAATGAAGTATCCGACCAACAAAGGCAAAATGTGATGAGATACAAAACGTGCTAATAATCGTAAATTTGCCAGGCTCAAGCGAAGTACGCCGCGGGAAATATAAGGAACGCGCGGTAAATCAGTAGATGAAGCCCGTGGACGAGCACATTCCGTTGAACGCATCATACTGCAATAAAATACGATCTTCATCGAGTTCTTCTAGGATTACGGTGATCAACCATCACGTTCTTCTCAGAATAATTGTTAAATTTGTTGTAAAATTTCGTTTGTAATACTGTAATAAGGTTTCATTTTTGTTGAGTCAATCAACTTATTTATTTATTTATTTATTTATTTATTTATTTTAGGGCATTGATGCCCTTAATACAAAAAGAAAACAGAAAATTATCGTACAATAATATAGTTTTATAAGAACGACAAAAATTACAAATTAAAAATTAGAAAATACAAATCATATGCGCCTAAACGAAAATAATAATAAGCATAAAAATAAAAATACAAATACGACTACACTGAAAGACTTAATCACGAGACGAATTGATCACGTGTAATATACAAACAGATAATCCGATGCCAGTTTTTTGAATCTGCCGTAAGAATTACAATCTCTCGCAACCACATTCAGATTATTCCACGCATGCTTAAGTCTAGGAACGGGACCAAAAAATAAATAATTGCTACGATATGGCTTTTCATAAATGATACATGGATTTCGAATGGAATATGGTGTGGTTCTAAACGGAAACAGTCCCGTTAAGTCGTCACCCAGCGAAAATGTCAAGATGCGATAAACAGTGGATACATCGTGAAAAGTGTGTAGCGATTTAATAGTTGGGAATTTAAATCTTTTGGCAATTGCATTATAATTGTGATCGAAACGCGACATAGGATGTCCTGATTTAAAGGCGAGATATCTGAGAGATTTTCGCTGGACTCGTTCCAACATGTTAATTTCAACCTTAGTATACGGTGACCAGATAGGGGCCGCATATATTAAATGTGGAAGTACTAATGACTTTATGAGATACGCAATTGTCTCTGGATCTTTAAAGTCCTTAGTTGCCCTCTGAATAAATCCTAACATCCCAGACGCTTTCGAACTTGAGTGTATTAAATGATCCGTAAAAGAAAAATCATCACGAACAATTACTCCAAGATCGACATGTTTGACAGCTCTTGTTAAAGTCTGATTCGAACACTTATAAGCAAATTCAAATTTCCGTGAACACCTACTAAAACTCAACAATCGAATCCAAGTCCATCTGTAGTTTTGATGCATCCCTCGGGGATGTAATTTTAGAAAAAACCTTCACGTCATCAGCAAAAATCAGGAACTTAGAGTATCGAATAAATTTACCAATATCATTAATATAAAAAATGAACAGAATTGGTCCTAAGTGAGAACCCTGTGGTACCCCGGAGGGAACTCTACAGGACGAAGAAATATCGTTCTTGATTTTTACTCTTTGAGTCCGATTCGACAAGTAAGACTGGAGGCAACGCATAAAAGAGCCGCTAAAACCCAGATGATTAAGTTTACTCAAAAGGATAGAATGGTTAATTGTATCGAAGGCTTTGGAAAAGTCTAAGTAAATAGTATCAACTTGTGAGTTAACGTTCAAGGCATTAGAAACGAAATCTGAAAACAGTAATAAATTCGTGACCGTTGATTTCCCTCTGGTAAAACCGTGTTGATTTCCAATAATGTATCCAGTTAATTCTTTATACAATTTGTTAGCTACGATGGAATCAAAAAGTTTTGGTATACAGCTAATTACTGCTACTGGGCGATAATTTACGACATTATTTTTGTTCCCGTTCTTAAAAATTGGCGTAATAAATAGGTCTTTCCATTTTGATGGAAATACTCCTTGATTCAATGAGGTATTAAATAGATAACATAATGGATTAATCAGGGACGTAAAACAGTTTTTTATTATAATAGATGGAATTCTATCAGATCCTAATGTGCACGTCGATTTCAAGTTAAAAATAGCATCTCTAATCTCGGTAGCAGAAATAATAAAATTATTTATCGAGTTTATGGGGACAGTATGTTCCAATAAAGGATTAAAATTTTTATCAGTGGAATAGACGGAACTGAAATAATTATTAAATAAATTTGCTATGTCCTTCTTATCTGAGGAGGAATTGTCACGAAAAGACATAGTAGAAGGCAATGTATTGCAATGACGTGTAGCATTAATAAATGACCAAAAAGCTTTTATATTTGTTTTAGATCTCGTTTCAATTTCTGCCATGTGCGTTTTGTAAAGCGCTCTAGAGACTCTTATGCAGTTCGCCCGAAGACGTTTAAATTCTGTAAAGTCTACAAGCTCTCGAAATCTTTTAAATTTCCTATGAGCTTCTTTCTTCCTAAACACGAGTTCCTTTAATTCACGATTGTACCAAGGAGGGAAGTGACTGGACTTTAATCTCATTAATGGAGTATGTTTTAAAATACTATTGTGCAGAATATTATAAAAATTAGAAAGCGATGTTTCCACGTCTACCTCGTTCAAGACACTCATCCAATCAGCTGCCGCTAGATCCCTGTTAATCTCAACAAAGTTCGATTTATTGAAGTTTAATGACATAAAGTTATAAAAAGAACATTCTGTACTATCAAATGGAAAATCAAAGTAAGCATGCACGTGATGACAGTCAGTTGGGATAAGAAAGTCTGAACTAGAATAATATGAGGTATTAGGAATAGACGAAAACATAAGATCTAAAGTATAACCTTTGTTGGGATGAACAGGGAAATGCTGAATTAAGTCAAGAAAAGAAAAGATATCGTTACAAATAAACGCAGCCTGTTTTCCATCAGGTGGAACATAACCAATAGTTTTAAAACCCGACTGATCCCATGCAACATTCGTAAGATTAAAATCACCGCAAATTACCCACGGAACGTCATTGAATTGTAGCGAAATGTTTTCAATTAAGTCAGAGAATAAACTATAATCTTCGACAGTCGCAGACGGTGAAAAATAAGACACGGACATTAACATTTTAGACGATTTAGATGAAATTAAAAGAATTAAGTGTTCCGAACATAAAAAGTTGGTTGAAGAGATGACCGTACAATACAATTTCGATTTAGCTGCAATCAGGACTCCACCTCCACGTTGATGAGCTGATGTTGAACGATCCGTTCGAAAGACTGAATATTGAGAGAACCCCAATTCGGATACTGAAATATCATTATGCAACCAAGTTTCTGTGAGGATGATGACATCAGGTTGTGGATCCATAAGATGAACATTATTTCTAATATCTGCCAGTTTCGTCCGAATTCCCCTGGCATTCTGATAATAGGAAGATATTGCAGCTTTATTCTCCTCACGTTGAACATTTCTGTAATTCTGCACTTGATTACAGCGGAATGACGTCGCCCTGGTACTATACGGTGAATTACCCAGTAACTGTCAATTCTTATGCTGTAGAGATTCCAAATCATGTAATGAATTAACTATAAAAGTAGATCCATTACTCGATAACAAATGGATAGCTGAGCCTCTACGCCGAATCTTGAATCCTCTATTTTTGGCCAATTCTCTAGATTTTTTAAAAAGTTTATAGAATTGATGGGGCAAGAATTCATTAATATAAATATCAGATTCAGGCCGATCAGGAAAAATTGATTTAGAATTCAGTTTCTTCGTGACTCTTCTTGCTTGGAGAAGGCTGTTCCGTTTGGCGCGAGAATTAAACCGCACGAAAATATTGCTTGGGCGAGCTTGTCTAGTAGAGCCGCGAACAGCTGCTGCGAAAGTCGAATTTGACGTTGAAGGCGAAGAGTCTGCGGGGGAACGTCCCTAGGATAGTGCATTCGACCAGCCCGTTCAATCTCCGAGGAAAGGAGGGGGACACCCAGAGACTCAGCAATCTTACATACAGACACTGACAAATCTTCATTAACGGCTTCGGGAACACCAGTAATTATTAAATCGGCATTACATTCGTTTAGTTCGACCGATAACACACGACTGTTCATTTCCTTGTTTAGCTCTTGTAGTTTACGATTTTCTTCCTTTAATGTAGATACTTGCTCCTTAAAAGAATTAATTTCAACGGCCTTTTGCTCTAAAGTAAACAGTCTATTGTTATGGTCGTCAATCATAGAGCGTATTTCAGTGCTGAACATATCGAGTTTAGAACCCAGTGCCACAATATTGACATTAAATTGATCGATACCTGACATTTTACGTTCAATGGACTCGAATTTAGTCGATAAAAATTCTTGCAGTGATAAATCGACTGATGAGATCTCACCGTCCACTCGAGCACGCTTATTAGTATTAGGTTGTCGACCGATACGTTTCTTAGTTGCAGGAACTTGGTTCTTATTAACGTCCGAATGATTTTGAGCGGTACAGCAAACAAATTCCCCATACTCATTACGAAAACTCGAACCAATGCACTCTGTATGAGCCGATTGATGACACAAAATACAGACTTCTGTTGCAGGTGGTTCACTTGTTGCACAATACACACACAATTTCTCCATTTTTCAGGAATAGTCGTTCTAAAATTGATGCACTGGTATGCGTGCGCCAGCCTTTGAACCGTGACAGTTGTAGATGAAAAATTTATAGTCCAGATGCAGTACACGTAACACATAAGACAAAAATAAGTAATGTGGGATAAAACACTTCTCGAACCGTATTTTGACAAATACTATTTGTAATTTGGAATACCCAAATCGCTGAAAAATGCGGAAACTTCAGAACTTTGTATACTATAGAACAATTGCATTCAGAGCAGGTACAACGAGACCGCTCGGTTCAACTGCCAGACGGTTACTCTGGTACTTATAATCGAAAAATGTAAATTCGCTAAGCTAACGGTGCTCAAGGCTACATTTTTTATGTACTATCAACAACTTGTAACAAGTTTCTATTACTCAATTTATCTAATAAGAAAAAGGTTCAGGAATTGAAATGGCAAATGCAACAGATGGATTGCACGATGAAATGAAGTTACATTCTAAGAGATGTGCTAACCCGATGGGCACACCTGGTCATGTTGGTACATATTTCAGGACGATTTCAACATCTATGTTAGAAAGGTTTCCAAATGTTCCTACACAATCAAAAATTTGCAACACCTGCAGGAAATTATTTTACAACAAAAGAAGTAAAGAACATTGGTTTGAAAGTAATATTACTGAACATTCGATAGACCTAGATGAACGTTCCAGTGAACCACTTAATAAAAAGTTGTGCAAAACTAGAGTAGAGCAATTAAAGGATATTCCTGATGGCCTAAAAGAGAAATTCAAAATGCAACCTGATACTGATCCTGTGCGACAAAGTATTCTCACTGTATGCCCCTACTATTGGACTAGTCGTAAAATCGTAGAAGAATTTAAATGTTCTTATAGAATGGCAACACAATCTAAGACCCTGAAAAAGTCAGGTGGCGTATTAGCAATACCACATTTCAAGAAAGGAAAGAATTTGGACGAAAATACAATCTCGACTGTAATTAAATATTATGAAAGTGAAGAAAACAGCCTCGTCATGCCGAATAAAACTGTTACTGTGAAAATTGACGGATGTAAAGTAATAAAAGAAAAGCGTTTACTGCTTCATGATATCAAAATCATGCATTCAATGTTTAAGGAAAAGTATCCAAAACTTCTGATTGGTTCATTAAAAATTGCCGAGCTGCGACCAAAATGGTGTACCATTGCTGGAACTTCTGGAACACATAGCGTTTGTGTATGTACAATCCATCAGAACGTTAAAACAATGCTTGATGCTATTAACTTAAAAATGCTAACGAGAAATTCTAAAATTCAGTTAAATGACTACAAAGATTATATCAAATTTACTCTCTGTAACAATTAAAAATCTACTTTTTATTTTCCTCAATGCGAGAATTGTCCTAATATAAAGAAGTTTTCAGATTTAATTTTGGGTTTACTGGAAGAAAAAAACATACAGCCAGTAATATTCAGCACTTGGGATTCTACAGATCGATGTACTCTAAGCAAGAATGTCTTTCTTCAGGTGACTTTGTTGACGAATTATGCGATCGCTTTGAATTGCTTATTCCTCATAATTTTATTTCGAAATCACAATCGGAATTTATGTCTGAGAAGAAAAAACATTTACGCGACGATGAAGTATTACTTCAATACGATTGTGCAGAAAAATAAGCATACGTTGCGCAAAATGCTGCTCAGGCTTTTCATTACAACAACGACCAATGCCCAGTATTCACAGTTGTATTTTACTACCGCTACGGAAAAGAATTAAAACATTACAATATCATCTTACTTTCAGATAGCACAAGTCATGATGCAGCTGCAGTGTATTTAATGCAACAGAGGGTAATACCAGAAATTAAAAAATGTTTCCCAAAAGTAAAAAAAAATCTATTACGTAACGGATAGTGCTAAACAACACTTTAAGAACAGGACTCAAATGGCATATCTGATGAATCACAATCTTGATTTTGGTATTGATGCTGAATGGCATTGCCATGTAACGGCGCATGGCAAATGCGCTTGCGATGAACTTGGGGCATGTCTAAAAAGTGAAGCTAGACGCTATAGTTTACAGGCAGAATCGAACAATGTTATATTAAATTCGCTTTCCCTGTTCACGTGGGCCAAATCAAAATTTAAGAATATTCAATTCTTCCATTACACCAAAGAAGATCATCAGAGAGTATTGAAGATCCTGAAAAAAAAATTCCCTGATCCGCCTGCTGTGCCCGACATTCAGAAAAGTCATGCGTTTGTGCCTATAAATGGGACTGTGCTGCAGGTGAAAAGATACTCTGCTACAAAAGAAGATATTATTCTTAAACAGTATTAAGCACTTGTCGTCTTTCCTTTGTTGGTTGAATTGCTCATGAAACTGCTCATCTTATCTTTGTAGGCAGTATACTTCATCACATCTTGCCTTTGTGGGCTGGGTATCACATCACATCTTGCCATTTTTGGTCAGATACTTCATTACATCTTGCATTTGTTGTCTGGGTTCTCCATTATTTTTCGCAGCCATTACAATTTTTCACATCTGATGATAGATTCCGAATAAGAAAAGAAAATTCATCCACCATTTTAGAGACCTCATTTTGAATTTTGGGAAATCTAAGTTTAAAATTCAGTTCAGCAACCCGGGGTCGTTATAGAATCTTACTGTCTTTTATTACACATTACTATTAATGACGTAAATTATGATGCCGCTGCACTATTCGAAGTACTAAATGTTTCAAATTAAGCCGCCTTGTACGAAAAAATTTTCACTATCTTTTGTAACGGAGAATGGTTAATATTCTTTGTATGAACAAATTACTCGAGAACTAGAAACACAACCTCAGAACAATCGTTGAGAAGTGCAGGAATTTTATATTTAAAATTGATAGACTTTAGGAAAAAATGTTGCTGAACAAAAAGTTCTTAGAATTGATCAAAGACCACGATAAAATTTTTTCAGATTTTTTTTAACAACTTTGGAATTTTTCAAAATCCGAAAATTTTGAAAAATTAAAATAGTGTTAACAAAAATCTGAAAAAAATGTAGCGTATTATTTGATTAATTCTAAGAACATTTCGTTCAACAACGTTTTTTCCGAAAGTCTAGAAATTTCTGATGCCCGGCGCACAGAAGGCTAGCCAGTAAGAAAAATGTTCAGAAATCGCGCTTCCCCTCAATTTTCAACGAAAATAAACGTTTGACACGTCATTTTGTTCCTTAGGAGGTGTACTAAATGAATCCGTTTCCCGCAGGTAGGCCATTTGCAGTGTCTTCGCATCAGAGGTGAACCAAGGTCACCTGTGCACATGTATTCCAAGATAAAATTAAAGTCACCAATGTTTTAATTTCTACCGCTTGAAATATATTCATTTGCGACAAATAAGAACACGAATATGGTCTAACCCTACCGATTATATGTACTGCACCCCAAAACTACCCCCTAAGTAATAAAAATGTCCTAAAATTCGTCCAATAAAAAAAAATCTTAACTTTACGTTGCAATTTCACTTATTGTTCTAAGGCATACTAAAACATTTCACCCATTCCACTTTTTTATATTGCACCCTAAAACTACCCGTAATTTATAAAAATATGTTCAAACATTCATCCAATAAAAAAAAAATACACAGAAAAATAATTTAAATTTGCTTTGCACTTCCATTGTCATTGATCTGAGCCATCCAAATAAATTTCACCCATCTCACTTATATATATAGCATCCTAACACTAGCCCTAATTAATAAAAATGTCCCAAATTTCATTCAGTACACAAACAAAAATATTAATCTGCATTTTAATTTGCGTGAAAGATGAATTAAACAATTTTAAAAATATTTTCATTGTTTATACAATGTGTAAACTAAATATGTAAAGCTATGTCTTCCCTACTTTAAGTACAAAAAAATACGGTTTTCACATTCGCAAAATTGTCAGGTGAATATATCTTCTAAACTCGTTAGTCGTTTGAATGTGAACAAAAAAAAGTCAACGTGTTTTTTAGATATAAGTTTCGTAAATATTTTTTTTTATTGTTTACAATATTTTGACACATATCATGGAAGAATCGAAGGTGATTCGTAAACAATAGTTAACACTGAAAATATTGTTATTCTTACAATGACTACGTTCAAAGTAACTCATCGTCAAATTTTTAATTTATTCAAAAATAATAGCCTTTCGAATCAAGACGAAAAAAAAGATCATGTGATTAACGCCTGTTTTTTGGATGAATTTGAGACATTTTCATCAATTAGGGGTAGTTTTAGGATGCAATGTAAATAAAAAGAAGGGTTGAAATTTATTCCTAAGGCTCAAAACAATAATTGAAATTGCAATGCAAAATTAAAAATTTTTTTTTTTATTGGATGAATGTTTGGACATATTTTTATAAATTACGGGTAGTTTTAGGGTGCAATATAAAAAAGTGGAATGGGTGAAATGGTTTAGTATGCCTTAGAACAATAAGTGAAATTGCAACGTAAAGTTAAGATTTTTTTTTATTGGACGAATTTTAGGACATTTTTATTACTTAGGTAGTTTTGGGGTGCAGTACACATAATCGGTAGGGTTAGACCATATTCGTGTTCTTATTTGTCGCAAATGAAGATATTTCAAGCGGTAGAAATTAAAACATTGGTGACTTTAATTTTATCTATGAATACATGTGCACAGGTGACCTTGGTTCACCTCTGATGCGAAGACACTGCAAATGGCCTACCTGAGGGAAACGGATTCATTTGGTACACCTCCTAAGGAACAAAATGACGTGTCAAACGTTTACTTTTGTTGAAAATTGAGGGGAAGCGCGATTTCTGAACATTTTTCTTACTGGCTAGCCTTCTGTGCGGCGTGTTCCCTCGTGAGTTCGTGCGGTGGCGGGTGGAGGGCGTGCCGCTTCCCGCGGCCGCGGGTTCACCGGTGTCAACGGGAACGTTCGAGGGGGGTTCTGGTGTTCCGGTCTGGCGACTGGAGTCTCCATAAGGGGCCTCAAGGGTACAAATTGTTGAGGCACCTTCGGAGGAATCACGACTGACATTCGGGGGCGCAGGTGGCCCTTCTCCTGCTTAGGGTGCCTCCTCCGGCGGGATCTCTTGTTTTTGCCCTTCTCTCGGGAGGTGGGAGGTGAAGCCTCGAGTCTGGGAATCTTCGCAGCCGAAGGGTTTATTGGGGGGGGGGGCGGAGGGTCAGGGTTTGGTCTTGCGCGAGGTGGGACGTGAGGGGGGTGAGGCCGACTGGGGTTCACCGGGTCGGGTGGTGCGGACCGCACGAACTCAAGGGGAGATTGGGCTCTACACCTCGAGGTAGGGGGATAGGGAAAATATCTGGACGATGGTGGGGCTTGGAGTAGGGGATTCGGGTGTCCTCGGCTCCCCTCGCCAGTATCCCTCTCTCACGCTCCAACCCCCACCGCCACTCGCAGTACTCCTAGAAGGAGAGCTGCGAGCGGGGAGGACTGGAGGTGGTCGAACCGGAAGAACTCGTTCCGAGGGTCTCCTTGGACGGACGTAGGGCCTCTCCCGCCGTGAGATGGGGCCGACGCAGCGGAGGTCGTCCTGGGGACGCATCTCGGAAGCGCCGACCTCCCAACTCCAACGGCCGTAGGCCTGGGTGATTCGGGGGCACTGGGGTCTCCAATGTAGGAGTGATACCTCCATGGGGGTGACCTCACCCGGTAGTCAGTAGCCGCGCGAAGGGGATTCACCTCGATATATTTCTTAAACATATCCTGAAATACGACTACAAATTGATTTTGCTTCTTGCTTGGGGGAAACGGCCCCATGATGTCGGAGCTAACTGTCATCAATGGGCCTTCGGTCGTTCTCTCCGTCATTAGACCAGGGGGGGGGGGCTTGTTGGGAAACTTTCTGACACGAAGTGCATCGGGATACGTAACGCGAGACATCCTGAAATATTCCGGGCCAATAAAAATCCTGAATTAGGCGGTGGTAAGTTTTGTCCACGCCAAGATGACCGGATTGGGGACAATCATGCGCATCGCTCATGGCGCGGGAACGCGATGAGGCGGGTATAACCAATCCAGGCGTCCTGATCGGTCACAGCTGAGTCAATGACGGGATGCGGGCGATGGTAGTTTTTTGTTTTTTTTTTCTCCGAAGAAAGGAGAATGCGTTAAGCACCCTAAGGGAGTCGTGCGAGACTCCCCCGTGTGTGGGACTCACCTGTTATCCGACACAGGCATACCCACTAAACCCTAACCTTCTTATCCGACCGACGTTCAAGTGACCACCGCGGAACTAATAACAATACTTCGCGGTGGCATCAGTTATTGAGCAGATACTGGATCCCAGTAACTGCCGCGTCCTTCCAGTAAAAAAATAAATAAATACTTTACATCTCTTTCGTCGTCCGGAATTTAAAAGCTGACGTCTTGGCGACCACTGGATCTCAGTGACCGCTGCGTCACGCTGATAAAAAAAAATAAATAAGTACATATCACAACAAAGTATCAGATACGTACATCCCATTAAAAAACAGAGACACACATCACAGTACGATGTATTCCGCAACCACTGGCGCCCAGTGGCTGCGTCGTCTTCTGTTACAAGTAAATAAATAGGTTGGACTCTTAATTGCCTGACCTTCTCTTCATCGTGCTGCGACTGCATCCGCGTCCGTCTTCTTGTGTCGAAGGACCGCCCCGACAAAATTGGCAGTCCTTGCCCAGGTGTCTTCGTTTTGTAGCATCAGCCGGATCATATTATCCGGCGTGAATTGTCCAATCTCTTCTTCTAGGCCACACCTGGCATCCCTCCACTGTTCACATTCAAAGAACGTGTGGAGGGCATCGTCGCGGATGCAGCCGCAGTACACAACCTGGGTCGCGGGCCATGGTAGTAGATTCTACCATCTTCAATCCGCCAGTTGGGGTATTTTGAGGGGAATTCTCTGATATTCGATATTTTTTTGGTATACCAGGGATCTTCATCATCTCCAATGGCGCCAAGGGCTTCTCCCACATTTTCGTACATGCGGGATATGGCGTCGGGCACAACATTGAGGGCACCTGCGCGATGCGTTATGTCCATGTCGTACGCCTGCATGGCTAATGACCATCGGGCTAGTCGACCGGAGGGGTCACGCAAATTCCAGAGCCACTTCAGGCTATGATGGTCTGTGATGACCTTGAAGTGCGTTCCCTCTATATACGGGCGGTACTTTTTCACCGCCCAGAGGACGCTGAGGCATTCCTTCTCGGTGACCGTGTACTTCCGTTTGGCTTTGGTGAGGATGCGACTAGCGAAGCTAATCGGGTGCTCCTTCCCATTGACCTACTGGGTAATCACGACACCGAAGGCGAAATCACTCGCGTCAGTCTGGATCGTGAATTCAATTCCAAAATCGGGGCGTTTCAGTACGGGGGTGTGGGTGAGTGAGTCACGTAGCGCTTCAAACGCTTTCTGTTGCTCCTCTCCGCAGGTCCAAGGGGTGCCTTTGGTCAACAGCCGTGACAGAGGAACGCGATCATGGGAAAAATTTGGGAGGAATCGGGAGTACCATCCCACCATTCCCAAAAAGCGGCGGAGCTGCATGACGTTGGTAGGTGGGGGAATTCCAAAATGGGGACGGTCTTCTCCGGGTCAGTTTTAAAAGCCCTCTTTATTGAGCACGAAACCAAGGTATTTTACCTCTTCCCGGAAGAATTCGCTTTTCTCCAGATTTAGCTCCAAACCAGCGCATTTGAGGGAGGTTAATACGACTTCTAGGTAACGGAAGTGATCCTCCTCATTGTCCGTAGCGATGATGATATCATCTAGATACGCAAAGACGTGGGGTTCCCACGTAGGATCAATGAGGCGATCCACTAACCGTTGGAAGGTTGCGGGGGCGTTGGTAAGGCCAAAGGGCATACGTTAAATTGGAAGAGTCCACGGCCTGGGACTGCCGTGATGGGTCGACTCTGGGGCGCAACGGGAACCTGAAAATAGGCCTGGCTGAGATCTAGCGTGGTGATACACCGAGCGCGACTCAGCCCAGCCAGTATTCTATCCATGGAGGGGAGGGGGTAGGCGTCCTTACGGGTGATTTTATTGACGTCCCGCAAATCCACGCAAAAGCGGAACGAACCGTTGGACTTCTTCACTATCACCGGGTTGCTCAACCACGGACTTTCCGCTCGTTCGATGACACCCTCTCGGGCCATCTCATCGACGACGTCCTGTGCGACCTTGAGCATTGGTTGGACGTCTATTCGGTGCTCCGTCAGGTGGGTTACACCTAGGGAGGGGGTGCGTCCAGGGGGGTATAAGCGATTAAGAAGCCGTTTTAAACGGGGGTGAGCTTCTTGAGACGGGGCGATCAATCCTACGCAATCGTACGAGGCATGTGCGTTGGCGAAACCTTTTTTTCTTTTAATGCTCTGGTTTTCCCGCTACCACTAGTCCACGTTCCGTTTTCCGTGTCTAGCTTGACTCCAAATAGACGCAAAAAGTCCATGCCAAGTACGCATGCGTAATCGAGGGGCGCGACTCGGATCTCCAAGTTCTTTATTTGTTCGTCAAGGGTGATTCGGAGGGTTACTAAGCCAGTAAGGGAGACTAATGATCCGTCCGCGACTCGGACTTGCTCGCTTGTCTTTTTTAAGAAGGGGGCCACGAGTCTTTTGTAGGTAAGCCCCAGATACGACTTAAAAGCGCCCGTGTCTACTAGGGCTCATATCTGGGTCCCAAGCAACGCCAAAGTTATTAATGGACGCGGATCAGCGTCCAACAGAGACGCGGAAGGGGGAATTGACTCTACGGACGCGAAGGGTTCGGAAGGGGACCCATGAGGGGGTGACAGGCGGAACCGGTGAGACTTCGTGGATTGGGGCATCACGGGGGAAGGAGTCGACTTCCCTCGGGTGTCTGGGATATTAGGGTTTTTGAAAGTAAAAGGGGGGGGGGGTCTTGGGGACTCTGTCCCTCCCATTAGTAATTTCTCGAACGTTTCCGCGCGCAGGCGGGGCAATCGTTGCTCGTGCGTCCCGGATAACCGCAAACTCGGCAAAAATAGCCAAGAGGATGAGAGCATTCGCGATAAATGTGGCCCGTCTGCTTACAGTTGTAACAGCGGACCATTGGACTGGAGCTGGGGGTCCCCTAGGGCTGAGGGGAGGGGTGGATGGCGCGACTTCCGGTAATGGAGGATTTCGCTTTGGGCGCGAGAACTGAGGGGCAGGGAGGGTCGGTGATATCGGACGTCGGGGCGGGGCCGACGACTTCGAGGGTTTTAGGCGCGACTCCGGGACCGATGTGGCGCGCAGCAGTGGAGATGCGTCAGCCACGGGTGGTGGGGGTGAAGGTGAATTACTACGATTTCCCTTGGGCTGTGACGGGGGGACGCGGGGGTAGTAGCGGCTAATTTGTCTTTCTGCTTCTTATTCTTTGAGGAGTATTCGAAAGCCGGAAAACCGACTGTGTAGCGGGTGGAGGGGGTCGGTAAGATCTTTCTTGACTCGCTACACTCTCGACCTGGCGACCTTGGCGCAGCAAATCAGGAAAATCTAGCAAGTTCTGGACACAAATGTCCAATTGTTCGTCAACTGGAGGGGGAACAGAAAGTAATCTAAATAGGCTTTTCAAAGCCACTATATATTCTCGAATGGGTTCCTCCGGCCCTTGGGTCCTTAACGTAATTTGCCGTTTAATACTAGCTTCTGGGCTCCGCTGCCCATAAGCATCCCAAAAATAACGCACGAAGCCAGGGTAGGAGCTCCAGCTGTTCCGTTCTACCCGGAAGCAGGCTAGGTCTGCGCCTCTGAAAGCGTCGGGGAGGGCACGGAGGAGGTCGTCCTCTGTGAGGTCACGGCTCCAGCTATACTCTACGAGTTTGGTGATGAAGTCTTCTGCATCCTCACCTTCTTCGCCCGAGAATCGAGGCCCATGTGACCTCCAGTACTCGATGGCGGTTTTACCCCAACGAACAGCGGACTGGGACAAGCTGGGGTGGTATGTCGAGTTGCCCGAGGGGAGCTGTTGCCCGACTAGAGTACTACTACCGGGAGGGGGGTTGGGGAATAGACTGTATGTCAAATCCACCGGGAAATGGACTGTCCTGCCCGGGGGATTTGACAGAGGAGGGGCTTGATCATGCACACCAAGTGGCGCACGGATGGGAGGATAGGAGGGGTATTGGTACTGGTAAGAGGGTTGGGGGTAGGATGAGGCTTGGGGTGGTTGCTGAGAGTAAGGAAATGGGGAAGGATAGTGAGGTTGCGGAGGCGGGGGCTAGGTTGAGGTCGGGGGAGGCTGGTAGTCGGAATGTGGGTCATCAGGATAGGTTGATCGGTCAGGGAAGACTCGGGGAACTCCGAGGGCTGGGAGAAGAAGGAATCAGCCTGTTGTGGGGGCGGAGAGTGGGGAGTTTGTTGGGGAAAGGAAGGAGGTTGTCGGGAACAGGGAGGTTTCCGGTACGGTACCTGACCCGGTCGGGGAGCTGATTGCTCTACCCGAACCGTTGGCCGGGGATTATTGTCACGTGAGGGTCGGTGGGGATATTCCCCCAATCGTGGGGGTGGGGGATATTTATCACGCGATCCTGTTTGGGGTTCGCACGGTGCGAACCCGTGGGCCTCGGCGGGGTTCATTCCGGGGGTCTCGATTATTTGTGCCTGATAGGGGAGGGGGATTATTATCTCCAACCGCCGCGGGGGGAGGGTTACCGGGGTTTTGAGGTCCCGACGAGGGAACACTTCCCCTGGTGTCTTTCGGCGGCCCAATATCTCCCGTTTGGGGATTGTAGTGGGCGTTCGCCTGATCGGACATTTGGGGTAGTGTATGGGGGAATTTTGAGGTAAGGAGGACTCCGTTCCTAAAAAGGCGCAAGTGCCCTCTACGAATGTCAGGGGGTCACGATAGAACGCGCGAGATCTATCGGAGGGGAGTTGGGTGGGGGGGGGGGGGGAACGCGAAGGCACCTAGTCGGATGCGTTGGGGCATTGCCCATGTGCGAAATGCCGATGCTGACCAGAATCGGGCCAGCATTGACTTCACTGTGCCAGAATCGGGCCAGCATTGATAGCCGATACTGGCTATAACAAATTGCCAAACTTCGGCTGAAAACTGGCCATCGCATCGGGCCAGGCCTGGCAAATTGATCTCATAGGTATTTCTCCCGATCGTCGTCCCAGCGTGGGCCCAATATTGGGCCCGAGTATCGGACCAAGTCTGGCAAAGTGATCGTGCCAAATCTCGGCCCAGCGATGGAAACATTCAGGACCGAATGTCGGGCCAATTCTAGCAAATTTATTTCATACATGGTACTGCCGATCGTTGGCCCACAGTTGGTCCAAAACCGACTGGAGTATCGGACCAACCCCGTCGAATTAATAGTGCCAAATCTCGGCCCAGCGTTGACGGCCGACTTTCCGCTACCGATGATGGCCCAACGTTGGCAACTTCACTGTGCCAGTATAGGGCCAGCATTGGTAGCCGATACTGGCTATAACAAATTGCCAAACTTCGGCTTACAACTGGCCAACGCAACGGACCAAGCCTGGCAAATTGATCTCATAGGTATTTCTCCCGATCGTCGTCCCAGCGTCGGCCCAATATTGGGTCCGAGTATCGTACCAAGTCTGGCAAAGTGATCGTGCCAAATCTCGGCCCAGCGATGGAAAAATTCAGGACCAAACATCGGGCCAATTACAGCAAATTTATTTCATACATGGTACTGCCGATCGTTGGCCCACAGTTGGTCCAAAACCGACTGTAGCATAGGATCAACCCCGTCGAATTAAAAGTGCCAAATCTCGGCCCAGTGTTGACAGCCGACTTTCGGCTACCGATGCTGGCCCAACGTCGGCACCTTCAGTGTGCCAGAATCGAGCCAGCATTGGTAGCCGATACTGGCTATACCAAACTTCGGCTGAAAACTGGCCAATGCATCGGGCCAGGCCTGGCAAATTGATCTCATAGGCATTTCTCCCGATCGTCGTCCCAGCGTCGGCCCAATATTGGGCCCGAGTATCGGAGTATGTCTGGCAAAGTGATAGTGCCGAATCCCGGCCCAGGGATGGAAACATTCGGGATCGAACATCGGTCCAAGCCTAGCAAATTTATGTCACACAGAATATTGCCGATCGAATATCGACCCTATCGAAAACGATGCAAGATAGAGCAAGAATTTACTAAACCATTTTGGTAGAGGAGGAAATTTCCTACAAAAAAGTCCGGGAGAGCTCTAGTCTAAAAAGTATAGCTTAGGCGGTAGCAAGCCTCGAAGAAAGCATCGTAGTTTTGCTATCTCATCCGTGAGAGTTTTCACAGTCTGAGACTGTGACTTTCTTAGATTGATATCTCGCGGCACAAGGTGCAGAAGCAGCCCCGAAATCTTAGTACAATGGCGAAGGATTCCCTACAGTTACATACTTGAACAGTTCTCTCCGTGTACGAGCCCTCCGTTCTCTGGAGACTCGGCCCATAGCCAGCGGTGACGTTCGAATCCCCAGGGAAACCCAGCAGTTAAGTTCCGGCCGTAGCCGCTAGGAACGCGTCGCCGAACCGCATATGAAGCAGCGCCCGCGTTCCTTGAAGCGTGGGCACCGACGCGGCAACTCTGGCCGGAGGGCGATCTCGCCACTTTTACCTTTTTTTGGTGTCGGGGAGGACTTCCCTCCGACTGAGAACTAACTCGTCGTGATAAACGACGAATTAGAAATTAATATTTTTATTTACAGGAATACGTTGAAACTAGTACGACGTTTTACGAACTTTCTAATTCAACTCGTTGGAATTCCAAATTTGGCCCCGCCCAGGGGCTTACAACATCAAAAGACTCGTCAATAAGCAGGGATATATGCATATATCCATCGATGTTATATACATCTTCAAGGTTTCTTCCAATAACAATAAATTCGTTTCAACGTTTGTTTTTCTTTTTTTATCGTGCTGCTACTGCGACGTTGCAAAGACAATAATGACTGTAAAATTTAGCTGCAACAGGCTCTGTGCCATCGCTGAGAATCAACGCCGCGCCAATACTGGCTTTGATGCCGGGTCAGTGTTGGCTATCGATGCTGTGACAGAGCTGGCAGCCACTAATGGTCCAATACCGGTTGCCGAGTCTAGGCCGTAGTGTCGTAACAGACACTGGGCCATTGCCGACAGTCAATGCCGCGCCAATACTGGCTGCCGATGCTGGGCCAGTGCTGGCTGTCGATGCCGTGACAGTGCTGGCAGCCATTACTGGACCAAGAACGGTTGCCGAGTCTAGGCCGTAGTGTTGCGCCAAGACTCATGCCAGTGTTGGCCCAATGTCGCAGCCGAGTCTCGGCACCGCCGTTGCCAGGACTGGGCCAGGGCTGGGCCGTTACGAATTTCGCACATGGGTGGATCCCCGGAATCCATGTAATTGGGATAGGTGGCATTGAGCGACCCATTGAGGACATTCCCAATTATTGGGCAACTTATCTCCTCGTATAGGGTAAAAGGGGGTAAGTTACCCCGCCCATCCACCGCGGGTTCCCTTACAACTTCCGTGTCGGGGAACCGTGTTTTAATGGTATGGCGAGCGAGACGATCACAAATGGAGTCCATTGACCCCGAAATCAGGATCCCTGCACGATCACATCTTCTTATGAGGTCGCACAGGTCTACGATAGCGCGCACTTCCTCCCGGATGGCTATTTGCTGATCCGGGGTGGCTATTCTTAGTACCAGGGCTCGCGAGGGGGAGACATTGGTCGTTGTCAACATAGTGAGTGACGGTGCCGTTGTGACTGTCACCATGGTCGACGTAGTAGTGGGGGTTATGATTGTGCCAGGTAGGGGGGGGGGGGGTACCGGTGGTATCCATTACTCACGCAGAGAAACAAAAAAAAAAAGAACAAAAAAACAAAAGAATGCAAAATTATACAATGAGCGCAATTCACTAGATAGGAGGGGATATTTGGGGGGGGGGGGGTGTCTCCGTCACACACAAAACAAAACAAGAAAAAAAACGTAGAGACGATTTCCCGGAGCGCAAAAAGAAATGGTTTAATTAATCCCGGTTCTAGGGTGGGGGTAACGCGAGATTCTACCTCGCGACCGTATGTCTCAACAGAATCCGCTAGACCGAAGAAGGGGAATCCAGAACGCAAAACCAGAAAAAAAACTAAACGGCTGACGTGCAGTATGCCAACGCCAAAATAGGAGAAAGAAAAAAAAAGAAAGAAAAAAGGGGGGGGGGGTTACAGCGTAAGTGACAAATTCAAAACCACGAAACAAAAAAAAGAGTTTCACCGCCTTGAGATATCCATATCAGCTTTCGTTTATAATAAAACATTATCGAAACCACTATTCGTTTGTAATAAAGCATATGTATATCTAAAAACAAAAATAAAAAAACTTTAGCAATCACTCTAGCCACGAAAAACCGACCGAGTTCGCGGTCCGTTAAAAAAAAACTAATAACTCGAAAATTTGTGTTTATAATTATTAAATTCTTATCACAGGTATCGGGGAATACTAGAAGGAAAGGTCACCATAGGGTGGCAAGGTCACTTCGAAAAGTTTTTGTTAATTAAAACCTTTCGAACTCGGGTTGAAACAATATCTTACTATTTGTAGCTTTTATTTCGTTTTGGGTTTTCTGTATTCTGGGATTTGCTAATTATTGGTATTCGGGAAAATCGAAATGGAATATTAAATATTATTAAATTTAAAATTAATCCAATTATTGGGTTTTTTCAAATTTATTACTCAGTGAATAATATCATTATCATATTTACAATTGAAAACGACTTTAGATTCATACGTTCCTAATAATAGAAATGATGCTCGAAATGTAAACAAATAACGCGAAAACAACTTTATTATTTTCAGGAATATTCATCGAAAAATAAACCGTTGCTAATTAACGACTTCTTTTCGAAATTATATTATTTTCTCGTTTTCAACTTATTTTTTTCTAAGGCAATAAAAATTTCCAATTTTATTTCCCATTAACCAGAAGGTTTCGGGGGAATTTCAAGGTCAGGAAGGAAAATAGGGAATTTCCTATTATTAACTAAATAGTCATAATATTACTCATTCTTAATACTAATTATTCTTAATGCTAATTATTCATAATACTAAATTCTTAATATTAAATATTTGCAATATAGAATAGGGGAGGGACGCGAAACCGAACCCGAAGCTGGAAAGCCCGAGACCGACTTCGTTTTCCAAAATCGCAAGATTACGCAAATAACAAAAATGACGCAATCCGAAAATGACGCGGTCGTAACGACGAAAGTTTAAATTTTTCCCGGCGAACTCTACCGTTTACTTTCACTTTTAGGAAAGTCACAATTTTGATTTCCCCAACAGGGATGCCATTTATAACCTGACCATTAAACCAGCGATTCTGAGAGGGCAGGGCACAACAAGAAAAAAAATAGACTAATGAGTTTAGAACCAATAACATTATGTATATTTTTGCACGGAAGTGTACATTGGATCACACGGGTGGCCGCGCTCGGCCCGCAAATTTTCGGGGGTTCGAAAATCACTCGACGGTAGAATTTCTACAAAAAATGACCGGAGACATAACGAGAGTATAAACCGCGGGGGTGGGGGGCACAAAAGATGCACAGAGGATGCACTTACGGCGTCGTCGAAGTCGGTGGCGGCGGCGCTAGCGTATCTTGCGGCGTCGTTGGACCAGGATGTCGATCCGGGACT